>JBCEWC010004738.1:0-26547 GCA_038996855.1 Solanum aculeatissimum
GGGGCTTAGGAAAACATTAAATCACGAAAACACCATTAATAAACTGGAAATTTTCACTGCACACTACACTCAAACGGAAGCTACAGTGGCATCAAATGGTCACACGGACCTTTTACCATGCCGTCAAAAAGTACTTAGCCAAATTTTCACAAGAACTCTCGGAGGACATTCTGTTACATTTAATGGACCACCAAATGGTCCGTTCAACTTGTGACGCCCCGTGACACACTCCGTATAACCTCCCTTAGCTTCAAGAACAATAGCCAAGCCATGGCCTAGCCACTTCCTTACTTAACGAGGCTGTGAACGGACCGTCAAAGCTCAAATGGTCCGTTTGAGGAACCATTGGCCTACACTTGGCTTAGGGGTGGTTCCATGTAACCCCAAGATCACTGTGACATCCCACAGAAGCCTAGACGGACCGTGCAAAGTTTCACGGTCCGTGCAAATATCCTTGGCAAGATTTCTGAGCCTATCTCCAATGGCTTCCGAATTTTAGACAGTCTCACTGTTTGGGTCATATCTTCCTCATCGGATATCCAAAGTGACTGAAACCACTTTTGTTGTAAATCTAACTCAAAGAGATTCGCTTTTATATATTGTAGCTCACATGGTTCATCCCACATCAAAAGTGATGACTATTTGAAGTTGACTATCCAAACTGCCCCTCTAGGCCACTTTCTAGTCTAATTTTTATTCGGCCACTTAAACTCAACCCGTGGCCACCAAAACTCATACATGGCTAGTAGTATATCCTATAATGCCAACCATAAGTAGATTTGAAAAATTGTCAGGTATTTATACCAAAGGTCTAGTGGATCGATGCAAAGGATGCCCATTCTTGAGTGTAAATGGGATAGAGTGATTAGGGATTTTGTTATAGGTTGCCCCATGGCCTTAGACCAGTTTGGCTCAGTTTGGGTAGTTATTGATTATTTGACCATGTCAGCTCACTTCTCACCGGTGAAGACTAGCTACAGTGCGGAGCAGTTGACTAGGTTATATATCCGAGATATTGTTAGATTGAATGGAGTTCCAGTGTCTACAGTGTCAGATAGGAGATCGGTGTTCTCTTCCTATTTTAGACGGGCTCTACAACTTGGTTTGGGTACTAGATTGCATTTGAGTTCAACTTTCCACCCCCAGAAAGATGGACAGTCCGAGCGCACTATTCAGGTGTTGGAGGACATGCTACGAGCTTGTGTGATAGATTTTGGGGCCCAGTGGAACCAACACTTACAATTGGCAGAGTTTGCATATAACAATAATTATCATTCTAGCTTCCAAATGGCACCATTTGAGCCTTTGTATAGCCGGAGGTGTAGATCACCCATTGGATGGTTTGACTCAGGTTCAGGTGATGTGTTGAGTGTGGTTCTACTTAGAGATTCCATGGACCGGGTTCATTTGATTTAGGGTAGATTATTGACAGCTTAGTGTCGTAAGAAGAGTTATACTGAACATAGGACTAGGCATCTTGAGTTCTCTGTTGGTAACAGTGTTTGGCTGAGAATCTCACCCATGAAGGGTGTTATGAGATTCGGGAAGAGGTGCAAGCTTAGTCCCAAATTGATTGGCCCATTTGAAATTTTAAGAAGAGTTGGTGAAATGGCCTATGAGTTGGCCTTACCACCGAGATTATCATCAATACATCCTATTTTTCATGTTTCTATGCTCTACTAGTACATTTATGATGAGTCCTATATGATATCCTATGATTCGGTTGAGTTGGGCTAGATTTGTCCTTTTGAGGAAGAGCCTATAACTATATTGGACAGACAGGTCCAAAGATTGAGATCCAAGGATATACCTTTTGTGAAGGTTCAATGGAGATACCGTTCTGTTGATGAGGCTACTTGGGAGTTGGAGTCTAACATGCGGGCCAAATATCCCAGCCTTCTAAAGCCTTTAAGTACTTCTTTTTCTCTTATATTTGAGGACGAACATTATTTTTAGTGGTGAATGATGTAATGACCTGATTGGTCATTTTTGGCCTTATTTGTGGAAATGATCATTTTACTCTTTCATAAGATGCTTTGGGCCTATTTTGAACTATCTGTATTATTGGAACTAAAATCTTGAGTTTTAAAAGTTGAAAATATGAGTTTTAGCATTTTTGGAAGCTTAAGTTGTTAAAAAAGTGAATTTTTGTACCATTCTGAGTTTCAAGTGTCGGATCAGAGATCCATCAATTTCATTAGCTTCGGAACGTCAAAACTGATCTATGAGAAGTTATAGAACTGAATTCAGAGTTATAAAGAGATTTTTAGGCCCAAAGTTGTGTTTTTAGTTGTTTTCGGAACTAAAGTTTGACTTTGGTCAACATTCGGAGTTCAGAAGCTCGGATTAAAATTTTGACAATTTCAGTAGTTCGTGATGGTGAAACTAATGCTAAAAATAATCTCATAATATTTTTCAGAGTTACCGAGGGCAGTTTTGGTATTTTGAGTTTTAAACTAGTTTCATTGAGTTGCATTGGTAAATGTGGTAAGGAGGTCTTGAAATCGAGTTATGATAATTTTGATGAGTCTGGATTATCGTTTCTAGTATGAATAAATATTTAGTTTGTATAATTTTGATTCCGAATGAGTTTTGAGTGCCTATTCTGTGTTTTGGTTATAGCTGAGCATTGTTGGTGCATCACTTTCCTCTCCGCATTCATGGAGGTGTACCTCAGCTTGATCTGCATTCGCGCCAAGGCGTCTGCGTTCATGGGGGTCAGTGATGTTAATCCTTCGCATTCACGGTCCTTGTTTCACATTCGCGGAGCATATATGTCCCCAACCCTCCACATTTACGGGTCCCACCCTGCATTCTCGGAGTGTATTTTTTCTGAATAGTTTTTAAACTCAAGAAAACACAATTTTTACTCATTTTCACGAATTTCAAGTTTTTGGAGGAATTTTCGAAGAGAATTTTCGAGGGATTATTTTTTATAAGTGTTCTAACACCTTTTTAAATTAATTTTCATGACTTTTATCTTAGTTTTGTCTTGAATTTCATGATTTTGAACATCCAGAAATTGAGAATTTTTAGTTTATACTTTCAAAATTTTAAATGGTGATTTCTCCTTTGATTTGAGTGGAATTTTTACCCACGGATTCCATTTTTCGTCTAGAACTTGATTTTAAAGTCAATTTGCAAATTCAAAGACTTCTGACTTTAGCCATAAAATTGATCATTTTTCCCCTAAGCCTAATTCGTGCTAATATGGATATAAAAATTCATCTCTTGATGTGTAATATATATTTTTGATAATGATTGATCAATTTTAAGATTGTTTGGAGGATTTGAGTTGATTGAAAGTTTGTCTGAGTGCGATATCAACATTGAAGTAGGTTCAACTAACCTTTTTGGGACTAGATTTGAGTTATTGATCATGTTTATGTGGTAATTGTGAGATCTAGATTGATTCATGAGTAATTTGGTTGATATGATGGGATATTGATGGAAATGTGATCCCGATTAAGATGAAATTTGAGTAAATTGTGATCCTATTGATAAATTGAGATAAAATCATATGAATTGAGATAATTTAGGATAATAAAGTGATAATATGAGACTTTTGGTACTATGTGAGAAATTTTGTGGTAATTGACGATTGTTGAGATATTTTTCAAGGATTATGTGTTTAATCGAGACGAGTGAGGTCTGGTATTATGCTACACCTGTATATCTGGGACGAGTGAGGTTCGGTATTATTGGTGTACTTGGTTATTGATATAATTATAATGATATGAGGCATGTTGATGGTTTGGGCACTAGTTATGACATTTGACCTTATTCTCTATAATTATACGATTATATGATATTCATGTATTGGTATTCTTGTTATGATGCCATTATATATATATATATATATATATATATATATGATAGTATTCTTCATTATTTCATACTTGTTCGATTTTTCTTACCCAATTAGTTAAACCTACTGGGTACATTTTGGTGTACTCACCCCTACTTTGTTTCCTCTCTGCAGATTGAGCACGGGGACCCGCACAAGGTGGTTGATTCATTCTAGCTTAGTTGTTATCTATCTATCCAGATCTTAGCGGTGAGGCTCAGACTTTAAGTTGTCGTGGATCCTTGAGATTTCCTTTATTACTTTCTATTTCAGACTTTGTATCTTCATTTGAGACAGTTATATTTACTCTTCAGTACTATCTTAGATTCTCTTGTACTCACGACTTCAGGTTTTAGGATTTGGTATGATATGTTATGGTTTTTTCTTTTTACTTTATTCGTCTTAGGTCGTGATCCGATTTTGGGTCTGACATTAGTACCAAGCCCCTTTTGGAAAGATCTCTAAAAATGAGAGGTGAATTGGAGGCCATGATCCGATATGATGTACAATGGAATCCTATGCAACCTCACTAACTCTCGGATATATAAGTGAGTGTACTCTTTGGCACTAAATATAGTCTTGACCAGTAAGAAGTGAGCCGACTTTGTCATGCGATCAACTATCATCCATATGGAGTCAAAATGTTTTTTGGTCTTTGGCAACCCTACTACAAAGTCCATGTTGATTTCTTTCTATTTCCAAGTAGGAATGTCAATGTCTTGTGCTAGGACACTCGACCTTTGATGTTCAACCTTAACTTGTTGGCAATTGGCACATTCAAACACAAATTAAGCAATGTCCTTCTGCATCCCATTCCACCAATAGATCTCCCTCAAGTCTCTATACATCTTCGTAGTACCGGATGGTGGAATAGGAGGAGTTGTGGGCCTTTTGCATTATCAACTTCTTCATCTCACCATCATTTGGGACACACAACCTTCCTTGATACCGGAGTGCACCATCTCCCCCTTGTGAGGAAACCTCTATCTTTCCTTCCTTCACTAAGGCTTTTAACTCAACTAAGGCAGGATCAAGATCTTGCTTAGACTTAACCTCCTCAATCAAAGAAGGCTCAGATCCATAAAGCAATATTGCACTACTATTTGGACTCGTTCAATTTCACCTCTAACTAAGCCAATCTATGAACATCTTTGGCCCACTTCCTTTTTCCATCATCTTCAAAGTGAATCACACTACTCATGGAAACTTTACTAAGGGTTTTGGCTACCACATTGGTTTTTCTCAGGTGATATTTCATGTTCATGTCATAATCCTTGAGTATCTCTAACCACCTTTGTTGCCTCAAATTGAGATCCTTTTTGGTGAACACATATTGGAGGCTATTATGATCGGTGAAGACATCCACATGAACCCCATACAAGTAATGTTGCCAAAGCTTCAAGGCAAATACCACTTCCACAATCTCAAGATCATGAGTCGGGTAATTCCTTTCATGTACTTTCAATTGTCTCCAAGCATAAGCAATCACCTTAATATGTTGCATTAGTACACATCCCAACCCAATCCATGGTGCATCACAATACACGACGAATCTATCATTCCCTTCCGGTAATGTCAATATTGGACCCAAAGTTAGTTGATCCTTCAAAGTTTGAAAGTTTTTCTCATACTCATCCGTCCACACAAATCATTCTTTCTTTTGAGTCAACTTCGTAAATGGAGAGAAAATAAAAGAGAAATCTTGCACAAAACTTTTATAGTAACCGACTAGGCCCAAGAAACTCTTTATGTCGGTAGGAGTCAATGGTCTTGGCCAATTTCTCACCACTTCAGTCTTCTTAGGATCAACTTTGATACCCTCTCTAGATACCACATGCCTAAGGAAGGCAACCGCATCTAGCCAAAACTCACACTTGTAAAATTTCGCATAAAGCCTTTGCTCCCTTAGGGTTTGCAATACCACCCTCAAATGCTCCTTTTCACTTCGAGAGTAGATTAGGATGTCATTAATAAACATCACTACGAATATGTCAATGTAGGACTTAAACACCCTATTCATGAGGTCCATAAATATAGCTGGGTCATTTTGAGACCAAATGACATCAGTATGAACTCGAAGTGACCATACCTAGTCCGAAATGTCATATTAGGAATGTCACTTTCCCTCACCCTCAATTGGTGATACTTGGATCTCAAGTCAACCTTGGAGAAGTGTGTAGCTCCTTGCAATTGACCAAACAAATCATCTATCTTTAGGAGGGGATACTTGTTCTTGATTGTGACCTTATTAAGTTGCTGATAATCTATGTACATACGGAGCAACCCATATTTCTTCCTTATAAATAAAACCAGATCGCCCCATGGAGACCAACTAGGTCTAATATAACCTTTATCCAACAAATTTTTCAATTGCTCCTATAGTTCTTTCAACTCCGCGGGAGCCATTCTATATGGAGGGATTAAGATAGGTTGAGTGTCGGAAAGGAGATCTATGCCAAAGTCTATTTCCATTTCAAGAGGAACACCCGATAGCTCATCAGGAAAGATATCGAGAAACTCATTCACTTTGGGGACTGACTCAAGGGAAGGAACTTTAGAAGTGACATCTTTGACTCTTACTAGATTATAGATGCACCCTTTAGAAATTATTTTCTGGGCCTTTAAGAAGGAAATGAACCGACCCCTACAAGAAGAGTTACTACCCTCCCACTCAAGAATTAGCTCATTAGGGAATTGAAACTTGACTCTCTGGGTTCTATAATCAATGAAAGCATAGGAATTATGCAACCAATCCTTCCTGAGAATCACATCAAATTCTACCATGGAAAGCTCAACTAAGTCACAAGAGATCACTTTATGCAAAATAGAGATGGGAAAACTTTTACAGGCTCTTCGAGCAACAATGAACTCTCTTATGGGGTTACTTACTTCATAGGGCTCATAGAGGACTTCAGGACACGCATGAAATTTATTAGCAAGAAATGGAGTCACAAATGACAAGTTAGCTCTCGGATCTAGTAAGGCATATGCATCA
Source organism: Solanum aculeatissimum (assembly GCA_038996855.1). NCBI lineage: Eukaryota > Viridiplantae > Streptophyta > Magnoliopsida > Solanales > Solanaceae > Solanum > Solanum aculeatissimum. The sequence goes on from JBCEWC010004738.1 coordinate 6,843, forward strand.
AAATAAAAAACTCTCAACAAATCGGCGAGAACATTCGAAGCCTCTTGAACCTATTATCAACCATGGAGAGCATAAAATTAGTTAGTCCTTTGTGCGCCTTAAACTTTCCCACCCTGGCCTTGGGGTCTTGCACCGCCTCTTCTATAATCCTTGGCATGATAGTCGGGCTTCCCACATTTGAAAAAAACATTTGACCCGGCTAGGAACTCTCCCTTTGTGGAGTCTTTCGCACTTGGGGAAACTTGGGATTTAGGGCTTAGGAGAAACCCTCTTGTCTTTGGTAGTCCAGGGAGGAGTATTGGTATAACCTTGTCCACCTTGCTTTTGGCCACCTTGGAATTTGTGACCTCCACTCCTTTAGTGAGAGTATCCCCCACCATCAACCCGAGCCTTCTTGAACTCCGTTTACCTTTCTCTTAGCTTTTCCTCCTCTATTTGTTCCGCGTAAGTCATCAATTGGGAGATATCCATCTCCTTCACTAACATGGCCATCTTAAACTTTTTGGAGACAAAGTCAGATATGCTGGATATTAATTTTCTCATATGGACCCTCAAATCCCCAATCATGAATGGAGTATACTTTGAAAGCTTGGTGAATTTTAGGGAATACTCCCTCACACTCATAGACCCTTGCTTGAGTTTGATAAACTCTTAGACCTTGGTGTCCCTTAGCTCAGTCGGGAAGAACCGATCCAAAAAGGCACACTTGAACTCTTCCCAACCAACGGGGTTCGCTTCTTGGCCCCTCTCATCTACCTATTACTCGTACCATATTTTGGATACCCCTTTGAGTTGATAGGCCACCAACTTAACTTTCTCCTCTGAAGGGATACCCATAACTGCTACTATCCAGTAAGCTTCCTCAATAAAATTAATAGGGTACTCCTCTGTCTTGGAACTGTAAAATTCTGGAGGGTTCATCCTCATGAAGTCTCTCACTTTAGTGGCTAGGGTAGGTACTTAGGGAGGAATGATGATCTCCCAGTTAGCTTGGTTGTCCAATTCTTGGACCAACAGATTGAAGGCGGCTTGAAACTCCGCCATGAGATACTCCGTCATCTTGTTGAAGCAGAGAAACTTGTTGCTCGGGAGTGTCTCTTTGGTATGGAGCTCTTCTTCATGTCATGATCTAAAAATAATCAAAAGGTCATCATTAGTGATAGGAAAACCTTAGTTAACTCTAAAGGCATGACATGAACAAGAAAGAAGGGAAGACTTTCCTAAACTATCTCATAGCCTCTCACTCAAGATAGTGGCACGCTTCATAACCTTGAATAAGACTCTATGGAAAAGGGTATACATGGACATCTGAGGAATATTTTAAAACCTCGTGCTCTGATACAAAGTTTGTAACGACCCAACTTAGGGTCCTAGACATCACATGGCGAATGAGATACCCGAGGGCACCTCACCTAAGCCATCTTAAATATCTTAAGCATTTATAGACATAAAATATAAAGAAATGCAAAATCAAAATGGGGAAGGGTATATGAAAATTTTATGACAATGAAGCATCATTAAAAATCAAGTAAGACTAACACATCATTGTCCATAAAGAACACCAACTAATACATTGACGGACGGAACCAATAACGATCGATTTCCATCAAATAGAAAAGACTCCAATATTTAACAACATAGAAAGTGAAAGCCTTAAAAGGGAAACATATACGTTGTCTCAAAATAAAATACATGCTAGAACAAAAAATGGTAGAGTCCCAAACTAAGGGCTCACAACAACAAAAGAACTAGTCTTGAGTGCCAAAAACTAGTCACTAGCTGTTGGAGGAGTACCTATCTCTACATGGTTAAATCATGTAGGAAAATATGCATTAGTAATTTCAGAATGTACTAAGTATGTGAAATGTAATGCAATGCATGAAATTGTAATGCCATCATTTATAAGTAAAATATATACATATGAAGTAGCCATGATTCTCAATATAAGCTTAAGCATGAACAACAAATATCGCTCAATATGAATGAGAGTAAATGCATAAAAGATCACATGTAATCGAATCATACCATAGAATCATAAACATGTGGGAGTAGACCTTAACCGATATATAAGACCATGTGAGCTACTACATGGAATCCAACATAACCCCTTGCGTCGGCACAGGGAGACCACTTGCCGGGTGAAACTTTGTCAACTTAGCATGCATCTTTATAACATAAATAACTTATGTGGATCTTCTAGCCTAGTATACAAAGGCTCCTATAGTGGAACATAGCTAATGTGACAAAGGGTTGCTACTAAGGTTCTCTTACCGAACCCACCTCAATGTCACATTCGGTGCTATGTCATCCCACATAATCTTTAATACATAACTTAGCCAAATTAGGACACTTAGAATCTAAGTAGCAAATCATAATAGTAACTCATACTTACGAACCACCAAGTGAGTATTGTCCTTTCATCATAGGGACCTTCTTAAATATCTTTAGGACAATTGTCAACATGCTTATATCTTTGACAAATCATAAATTTAAAACTTATATTTAATTCCCTAATCATCATCATAAATCATGTAAAACTTTACTTGAAACTAGGTGGGCTAGACTTTTAAATGGAACAATCATAAATCATGAAAATATAGTTATGCAAAACATGGTCAAACAACTGACACATTATCATTAACAAAACTCATCATTGGGGTCATCATCAATAACTTAAATACATGTAAAATACTTAGTAAAACCTCATAGGATGCCATTGTGATCATTTAATAGCATAATAAATCATAAAATCATCATTAGCATGCATATTTACTTGAATGGACTTAAAGAAAAATTAAAATACATTATGAAGGACTTTGTGGGTGAAAGGATACCTATAAATCAAACTCACATACATTGGAAAGCTTGGGGAGGACAAACTTGAAGCCTTTGGGAAGAACCTTGAAAACCCTCGCTTGCCTTGACCCTTTTCTACAGAGAATAATCCCTTAGAAAATTTCAGGTATTGGAAAAATGACGAGAATGGGAGTTCCTTAGGGTTTAAGGTATGATTTAGGCCTCTTTAGATCCCAAAAATGACTTAGTTTAGGAATAGGAATTGTGAAAATGACAAAACTGCTCTTCATTAAAACTATCGGAATCTACCTACGAAGTCCCGATTATGGGCCGTGGTTTAAACCATGGACCGTAGGTCCTATCCATCTTGTTAACTTTTTCAAAATTCCGGAAAATGATTTGCTGACCCCAAAACTATGAACCCATTCTACGATCCGTCCTTTAACCTACGACCCGTGGTTAGACTTGTAGATTTCTTCCACACTTAGGCCATTTTTCTCATTTTCTTGTACCCTCTCTATGAAGGGATGCTACGGGTCATATAATGGTTTACATACCATCTTGTTAATTCATAGGTCACTTTCTAGTAACTCCTAATTTCCTTCATGTCTGATACTCCCATCTACAATCCTATCTATGGATCGTCATCCTTAATATGGGTCATCATTAGGTATGTGGGTTACCTTACACTTGAAAACGTTTTTTCTTTCTTGAAGTTCATGTTTAAGGACCAGACATACTGGCCATAAGTCCATCTATGGGCCATAAGTCCCCCGTCGTAAACTTACTCTAGGTCATTCTCTGCCCAAGTTTTCTACACTCTTAGACTCCTAATCAGGGGGTTGTTACAGTATTGTTATTCTTCTCGGTAGCTTATTTTTCCTTTGTAATACAGTTTAAGTTTAAAAAAGAGTTTTCAAGATAGTATCACAATTAAACTTTCAAGAGAGTGTTGGGAGTTGCTCGGATATGAAACACTCTTCATCTCCAATGCTAAGGTTGTGGTTTGGAAGGGTAAGAGGTGCAAAAAGTTGAAGATAATAAGTTAATCGATACAATGTCATGACCTAAAATAGGTCGCGAGTGGAACCCACACTTATCCTCCTAGGTGGATGAACAAATGATACAAATACCAACCTATATAGTTATTCAACTTATAAGATACGATAATAATACAAAAACTCAATTTATAAAAGCAAGAAATAACAAAACCCACTAAGTCATAACATTTCCTCAAAACCTAAAAGTCATCACATCAAGGACATCTAATCTCAAGTACTAAGTCTAAGAGCAACAACACAATAATACACAAATAAAATAGTTTATGTTAAAATATTAAGGACATTATTCCATGATCGTGAGAATCCACTATGAGCTAGGAGGATAGCTCACCTTGGAATCTGATGTAATGGAGATCGACAACAGCTGAAGGTAAGTTGAAGTCGATGGAACACTTGTTGTACTCCACAAATTAAAAGAAAGAAAAATACAAGTAGGGATCAGTACGGGCAACATGTACTGAGTAGGTATCATCAACCAACTTAAAATAAAAATCAATATACACAAAGTAATAGTAGGAAATCAACTATAACACTTAACAGTGGCAACTAACAAGTAACAAGTATAAGTGATAACATAATAAAACAAGTAAATAATCAGTCAACAATATCAAGAACGCACATGAGGATTCAAGTCTCCACACCATGCTTATTTGGGAAATGAGTTATTTGATATTGAGTATGTTAAATGTCACGACCCAAAATGGGTCACGACTAAAGAAAAAAATAAAATAAAGCAGAAATCAACACAATATAACAATAAAATATCCTAAAACCTGGAGTTACAAGAGCATCTAGATACAATACTAAAGAAAAAAATATATTTGTCTCAATAAAATACAAGGTTGTCTCATAATATCTGATACATGATCTAAAAGATAGAAATAAAAAGGGAATCCCAAATATCTTCTGTGACTCAAAGTCTAAGCCTCACCGTGAGATTTGGGTGATATCAACAATACTCGGGTGGAATGATCAACTACCCTTTCTTGAACCCTATGCAGGGAGGAAGCAAAGTAGGGATGAGTACACCAGAATATACCTAGTAGGTTCAACCGACTGGGTAAGAGCAATCAAACAAGTATGTAATAACGAAGAATTCTACACCTATATCAAAAAGGTTAGTACACAATAAGAAATATACAATAAGCCTTATAAGATCTCCCACATTCCAATACTACAACACTATAAACAATAACCACACAGTATATGAAATGCCATCAAAATCATGCATCAAGTGTCTCATGACCTTTCCACCTACTCATAGTCAAGGGTGTTACAATATCCCATCCTTGCCACCTACTCGCGGTCAAGGAATTATATAGAGTGAATCTCACCCTTGCCTCCTAATCGGGTCAAGGGGCATATAGAGTAAATCTCACCCTTGCCTCCTACTCGGGTCAAGGGGTTGGTACAACTGTGGAACATATTACCTTTGCCTCCTACTCGGGTCAAGGGGTGGTATGATACAACATGATACAATTACAAGGCAATGCTAATCACACAAATGTGTGCATAAACATAATGACATCGTAACGAGAGTAATCCATTATTAGTCTCACATGGTATGAAGTATAATATCAAGTATCACCATCTATCACAATATCTCAACTAGACATAACCATTTTGATCATCGGACATACCAATTATAAATATGTATACCAGACCTCACTCGTCCTTACAATATAAATCCATCATCAATATATCCAGCCTACAAGTATATCATAAGTACTGGACCTTACTCGTCTCCAAGGTACATCTACATCATAATTAGATCATAAAGTCATATTAACATACATATCGGATCTTACTCATCCCAACAATTATATACACATCATAACAACATCCCAACATCAAGTATAACCCAAAAATTAGACCTTACTCGTCCATAAGGTATGCATATAGTCATCAAAGTGTCCCATTAACCATCAAATTACCATCATGTTTTCTGAACCATTGTTACAGTCCTCAATATATCACGACAATATTTCATAGGATCTCAATCCACAAGTATTAATCTCAGATTAACAATAGAATCATAATCGCCCATAATTTAGCTTAATCGATATCATATTTTTATCAATACCTTATCTCATTAACATAATTGCTCATGAATCAATTTAGATCTCACAATTACCACATAAACATGATCAATAACTCAAATTCAGTCCCAACAAGGTTAGTCGAACCTACCTTAATGTCGAAACCACACTCAAACAAACTTTTAATAAACTAAAGCCTCTAAACGATCCTCAAATTGACCAATCACTATCAAAATTAGATTCTATGCATCAAGAGGAGCATTTTGGATACCTATATAGGCATGGTTTAGTCTTAGGGGAAAAATGGTCAATTTTAGAGCTAAAAATTAAAGTTTTCGAATCTAAATATTAATTTTAAAATCATGTTCTACACAAAACATGGAGTCCATGGGCGAAAATACCACTAAAAACAAGTTCCAATCGAGTGAGAAATCAATCTTCAAAGTTAAGAAATCATGGTCTAAAAATCTCCAATTTTTGACATTAAAAATCATGAATTTTAGGATGAAATCAAGATAAAACTTAAGGAAATTAATTAATATGATGTTAAGAATACTTACCTAGTAAACTCCTTCGAATATCCTCATCCAAAATCGTCCAAAAAGCTTGACAAGTTCGAAAATGGAGTAAAAATGGTGTCTCTTGGGTTTTAATTAGGCTGGCATCAAAACTACTCCGTAAACATCGGTAGGGTCCCGTGAACGTGGAGTTGAGGGGTCAAAATGACCTCCGCAATTTTGAGACCATTTCTAGCACTAGTTTTAAACTCAGAATATCAAAATCACCCTCGACAACTCTAAAAATTATTCTGAGACCATTTCTAGCACTAGTTTCACCATTCGAAACTACTAGAATTGTCGGAATTTCGATCTAAGCTTCCGAAGTTTGAGTGTTGATCAAAGTCAAACTTGGTCCTAAAAATTACTAAATTCACAACTTTGGGCCTAAAAACCTCATTTTAACTCCAAATTCAGTTCTGCAGCTTCCTGTAGTTCATTTTCAATATTCCAAAACTAATGAAATTAGCAGATCCTCGATCCGACACGAGAAAATAAAAAAGGTGCAAAAACTCACTTTTTTAATATCATAAGCTTTCACAAAGTACCAAAACTCATGTTTACCATTTTAAAACTCTAGATTTCAGTTTCAATCATTCAAAAGTTCAAAATAGGCCCAAAGCAACTTACAGAAAGGTAAAACAATAATTTTTATAGATAAAGCCAAAAATGACCAACCAGGTCATTACATTATTCACCACTAAAAATAATATTTGTTCTCGAACATAAAGAAAAGAGAAGTATCTAAAGTCTAAAAAAGGCTAGGATATCTTTCCCGCATATTCAACTCCAACTCTCAAGTAGCCTCATCAGCAGAACGGTGCCTCCACTGAACCTTCACGGAAGGTATATCTTTGGATCTCAATCTCTGGACCTGCCTGTCCAATATAGCTATAGGCTCCTCAACATAGGAAAAATCTGAACCCAACTCAACATAGTCATAAGAAATCACATGAGACTCGTTTGGAATGTACAAGCGAAGCATAGAAACATGAAAAACAGGATGAACAAATGATAATCTTGATGGTAATGCCAGCTCATAGAAAACCTCACCAACTCTCCTCAAAATCTCAAATGAGCCAATGAATCTGGGGCTCAACTTGTCCCTCTTTCCAAATCTCATCACACCCTTCATGGGTGAAATCTTTAACCAAACACTGTCACTAACAGAGAACTCCAAAGGCCTAGTCCTCTGGTCCGCATATCTCTTCTAGTGGCTCTGAGCTATCAAAATCGTTCCTTGAGTCATACAAACCTAATGTATGGCATCTCGAAGTAGGACCACACTCAACACGTCATCATAACCTGAGTCAAACCATCCAATGGGAGATCTACACCTCCGGCCATATAACGCCTTAAATGGTGCCATCTGGATGCTAAAATGGTAATTATTATTGTATGTAAACTCAGTCAATGGTAAGTGTTGGTCCCAACGAGCACCAAAATCAATCACACAAGACCGTAGCATGTCCTCCAACACCTAAATGGTACGCTCGGACTGACCCTCTCTCTGGGGTAAAAATTTGAACTCAACTTCACTCTAGTACCCAAACCACATTGTAAAGCCTGCCAAAAGTGAGAGATAAACACAGATCCTTTGTCGGATACTATAAACACTGGCACACCATGAAATCTGACTATCTCCTAGATATACAACCTAGACAACGGCTCCACACTGTAGCTAGTATTCAACTATAAGAAGTGAGTCATCTTGGTCAAATGATAAACCACTACCCAAACATAATCAAACTTTTCCAAGGCCATGGGCAAACCTGTAACAAAGTACATAGTCACTCTTTCCCACTTCCACTCAAGAATGAACATCTATTGCATCGATCCACCGGGATTTTTGTGTTCATACTTGACTTGTTGACAATTCAAACACTTTTCCACAAATTCAACTATGTCCCTTATCATCCCAAACCACCAATAATGTTGTTTTAGGTTGTGGTACATCTTAGCTATACTCGGGTGGATGGAATACCTGGCACGATGGGCCTCATCAAGAATCAATTTCACCTAATCTCCCACTTTGGGTACACAAACCCTGTCATTTATCCTCAAAACAGCCACAGAATCAATAGTAGATGCCTTGGCTTCACCCCTCAACACGTTTTTACGAATCAAGCATAACCTGGGGTCCTCAAACTAATGAGCACATATCTGATCAAACAAGGAATATCTAGCCTCAACAAAAGCCAAACTGTTGTGGGGAGAAGACATATCCAACTGAACCATCTATCTAGCAAGCGACTGAACCTCTAAGGCTAGGGGCTTCTCCTCAAACCTCAAGAATGCCAAACTCTCCATACTAGTAGCCTTTTGACTCAAGGCATCAACCACAACAATGGCCTTCCCGGGGTGATATAAAATAGAGATATTATAATACTTAAGCAACTCCAACCACCTACATTGTCTCATATTCAAGTTAGGATTAGAAAAGATATACTTGAAACTCCAATAACCGGTAAAGATCTCACAATGCATCCCATAAAGATAATGTCGCCATAACTTCAACACAAATGTAACCGCATCCAAGTCTAAGTCATGGGTAGGGTAGTTTCTTTTGTGCACCTTCAACTGTCTAGAAGCATAAGTTATCACCTTCCCTCTTTGTATCAATGCAACACCCAAACCCATATCAGACGCATCACAATATATCATGAATGGCACTCCCTCCTCAGGTAAAGCAAGAATCAGTGTTAAAGTCAATAAATCCTTGAGCTTTTGAAATCCCACCTCATAATTATCCGACCACTTAAATGCCACAACATTTTAAGTCAATCTAGTCAATGGGGATGCTATAGAGGAAAACCCCCTAAATGAACCATTGATAATACCCCACCAACCCAAGAAAACTCTGAATCTCGATAACAGAAATAGGCCTAGCCCACTCACGAATAACTGCCACTTTGGCCGGATCTACCACAATACCCTCTTTTGATACAACATGGCCAAGAAAAACAACAGACACAAGCCAAAACTCACACTTAGAGAACTTTGCATACAACTTCTCATCCCTCAATCTATTAGGTATGGTCCTCAAGTGTTGAACATGGTCGACCTCACTTTTGGAATAAAACAAGATATCATCTATAAACACAATCACAAAGATGTCTAAATAGGACTTGAACACTCGATTCATCAGCTCCATAAATGTAGCAGGGGCATTAGTCAACCTAAAAGACATCACCACGAACTCATAATGCCCATAACGGGTCCTAAGAGTTGTCTTTGGGATATAGAATCTCGAACTCTCAACTGATGATAGCTGAACCTCAAATCAATCTTGGAGAATACCGAGGTACCCTATAACTAGTCAAAAAGATCATCAATGCAAGGCAATGAATATTTATTCTTGATGGTCACTTTGTTAAGCTGGTGATAGTCAATACACATACGGATAGTACCATTCTTCTTCTTCATAAACAACACAGGAGCACCCCAAGGAGACACACTCAGATGAATAAATCTCTTTTTCAACAAATCTTCCAATTGTTCCTTCAACTCCTTTAATTTAGTTGGAGTTATCCGATAAGGAGGTATAAATATAGGTTTGATGCCCGACTCCACATCAATAGCAAAGTCTATATCATGATCAAGAGAAACACTTGGAAAATCAGTAGGGAAGACATCCATAAACTCTCTAGCAACTCTGGTGTCCTCCAAAGATGGAGAATCTTGAGTAATAGCCCGAACATGGTCCAAATAAGCTAAACAACCCTTCTCCATCATCTGGCAAGCATGCATAAGTGAAATAACTCCCTTAGGATAGGATCTAAGTGCTCCGATCCACACTAACTGAGGTAACTCTGGACAAGATAAGGTCACTATCTTCGCATGGCAATTAAAAGTAGCATAATAAGGTAACAACTAATCCATACCCAATATCACATCAAAGTTCACCATATCTAGCAATATCAAGTCATCAATAGTATCTCTTCCTATAAAGGTCACAACATACCCTCGGTACACCCGATTCACTACTAAAGCGACACCTACCAGGGTGGAAACACATATAGGCTCAAGGAGTGGCTCATAGATAATATCAATATTTGAAGTAAAATAAGTCGACACATAAGAACAAATAGAGTCTGGATCAAATAAAACCAAAGCTAAACAGTGGATACTAGAACCATACCTTTGATAACTGCATCAGAAGCCTTTGCCTCCACTCTATCTAGAACAACATAGCAAACTCCACGGGATCTACCTCTCCCTTTGCCACATCTTCCTCTAGTATCCTATCTACCAAGTCAAATGTGCTCTATCATACGAGCATGATCAATAAAATTCTAAAATGTACCTCCATCTAGAACCAAAGAAGTTGTAGCCTCTTAAAGATACCCTGCCAATCCCTTGGCAAAGTGTTGAATCCTCTTAAACTCAGTAGGGATGATGGACAAGGAACATCTGGACAATGCATGAAATATGGCCTTATAGTCTGATACTGTTATAGAACCTTGCTGAAACTTATCAAACTCATCACGATGTCTGTCCCGATGATTGTATGACACAAACCTCTCCAAAAATATCACTGTGAACTACACCCAAGTCATAACTGGACATCTAACAGGTCGACGATCCATAACTAACCTCCACCACTCCTTGGCAAGGCCGATAAGCTGATAAGTTGTATAAGCAACTCCTTGTGACTCGAAGATGGCCAATTTACATAGTCAGTCCTGACACTATGACAAGAAATCATAAGCTCTGTCACCCAAGGTGCTGTCAAATCTCAGGGGAGCTATTCGAACAAACCTCTCAAAACTCTTCTGCTAAGCTGAGGACATAGCTGGGCTAGAAAAAGATGGTGGAACCATAAACAAAGATGGTGCAATGGATGGAGCAACTGCCAAACTCTAAAACTATGCACCTACACCCGATTAAGGTGTCTGAAGTGGAGTCACAACTGCCAAATGAGAATCTGCAAAGGCTGGAGAAGGACTAATATGAATCATAATTGGCTTTGTAGGGGCTATAGCAAGATCAATTGGTGTTGCCGAAACTGGTATCTCAACTATAGCTGGGATGGAGGAGCTCCCTTTAATCTAACCAATAACCTCAATAGCAAGTCCTAAACTGAGGGTGTAGGGGCTGGAGGTGAGGGTGGAGGAATAGGATTTGTAGGCCCCACTAGCTCATATACAGGCCCCAGAGAAGCTAACCTCGGTTGCCCCCTAGGTGGAGCTGCCCCTCTAGAAAGTCCTCAATCTCTGGTCGTATCCCAAACTTTATCCTGACCACGAGTGGGAGCCAGATCAACGGATGTGGGCTCTCCCACGAATCGTTGAGACCTCATAATTAGAATCTACATAGAAGGAGTAGATTAGATACTTCCAAAGTGAGTAATACAAAGAAATGTACTAATTAGAAGCAATACATGAAAAATTCCTAAAGAGTATCCCGTAGCCTCCCAGAGATAAGTGTAGACGTCTACACACCAATCCACGAGACTCTACTAGATACCCTGCTCTTGATTCACAAGCCCAATGAACCTAGAGCTTTGATACCAAACTTTTCACGACCAAAAATAGGTCACGACTAAAGAAGAACGAAATAAAGCAGAAATCAACACAATATAATATCAAAATATCCCCGAAACTTGGAGTCATGAGTACAAGAGCATCTAGATACAATACTGAAGAGAAAAATATATTTGTATCAATAAAATACAAGGTTGTCTTATAATATCTGATACATAGTCTGAATGATAAAAATAAAAAGGGAATCCCAAAGATCTATGGTGACTCGAAGTCTGAGCCTCACATGATATCTGAGTGATATCAACAATACTCAGGTGGAATGATCAACTACACTATCCTAAACCCTGTACTCGATCTGCAGGAAGGAAACAAAGTAGGGGTGGGTACATCAAAATGTACCCAGTAGGTTCAACCGACTGGGTAAGAGAAATCAAACAAGTATGTAATAACAAAAAATCCTACACATGCATAAAAAAGGTTATTACACAATAAGAAATATATAATAAGCCTTATAAGATCTTCCACATGTTTAATAGTACAACACCATAGGCAATAACCACACAGTATATGAAATACCATCAAATCATGCATCAGGTGTCTCATGACCTTGATACTTACTCGTAGTCAAGGGTGTTACAATGTCCCATCCTTGCCACCTACTCTTAGTCAAGGGTGTTACAATGTCCCATCCTTTCCACCTACTCGCGGTCAAAGGGCATATAACTTAAATCCCACCCTTGCCTCCTACTCGAGATCTGTCGATTCCATTAGCTCTAAAATGTCAAAAATGGTCTATGAGAAGTTATAGAACTAATTTAGAGTTAAAATAAGGTTTTTGACCCAAAGTTATATTTTTAGTTATTTTCAGAACTAAAGTTTGATTTTGGTCAACATTTGGAGTTTGGAAGCTCGGATCAAAATTTGAATAGTTCTAATAGTTTTGGATGATGAAACTAACGCTAGACATGGTCTCGTTATATTTTTCGGAGTTACCAAGGGTAGTTTTGGTATTTTGAGTTTTTATATGAGTTGCATGGGTAATTGTGGTGAGAAGGTCTTGAAAATGATTTCTGATGATTCTTTTGAGTTCGAATTGTTGTTTCTGGTATGGATACATATTTAGTTTGTATAATTCTAATTTCAAATGATTTTTGAGTGCCCATTCCGAGTTTTGGATATGCTTGTATTTAGTTGGTGCAAGTTATCAGGTGCAACCCCCATTTATTCTCAGCGTACGTGCCCATGGTTTTGCGTTGGCAGAGGTGCACCTTCTTCTTATCAACATTCGCAGACAAGGCCTCCAAGTTCGCGGAGGTCAGTGTTGCTCACCCTTCGCATTCACGGGCCTAGTTCCGTATTCACTGAGCACTGATGGACTTTTCCCTCCACGTTTGTGGGACCCACCCACGTTTGAGGAGTACATTTACTTGTTTAGTTATTAAATTTGAGAGCCTCTATTTTTACTCTATTTTTGCAAATTTCAAGCTTTTGGGCAATTTTTAAAAGAGATTTTCAGAGAATTATTTTGGGTAAGTGATTCTAACCTTTTTTAAATTAATTTCCATAATTTATATCTTGATTTTTCCTGGAATATCTTGATTTTGAATATCCAAAATTGGAGATTTTGTCTATGATTTTAAAACTTTAAATGGTAATTTCTCCTTCGATTTGAACTCGATTTTCACCCACAGACTTCATTTTTTATGTAGAACCTGATTTTAAAGTCAATTTCTAGATTAAAAAGTTTTGAATTTTAGCCTTAATTTTGACCATTTTGCCCTAAGCCTAATTCATGCTAGTATGGGTATCAAAATGTACCTCTTGATGCGTAGTATCTATCTTTTATAGTGATTGATCGATTTGTGGATCATTTGGAAGTTTGAGTTCATTGAAAGCTTGTCCGAGTGCAGTTTTGGCATTGAGGTAGGTTTGGCTAATCTTTTTGGGACTGGGTTTGAGTTATTGATCATGTTTATATGGTAATTGTGAGATCTAGATTGAAACATGAGTAGATGGGTTGATATGTTAGAACAGTGATGGAAATGTGATCTTGGTTATGCTGAAATTTGAGTAAATTGTCATCTTATTGATAGATTGAGATGAAATCTTTTGTATTAAGATAACTTGGGACTTTAATGTGATAATATGGGACTTGTGATACTATTTGGGTAATTTGTGGTAATTTGATGGATTTGGAGATACTTTTGAGGATCTTGTATAATTTGAGATGTGTAAGGTCCGGTATTGTTGGTACTCTTGACTAGTGATATAATTCTGATGATTAGAGACATGTCGATGGTTTGGGGCACTAATTGCGACACTTGATATTATTCTCTCTAACTATATGAGACTCATGCTTCATTATTCTTGTTATAATGCTTTTATATATATATATATATATATATATATATGCATATCTAGATCGCATCATTGACATGCATTTATCCCACATTGTATTGTACCACTCCTTGACCACGGGTAGGTGGGAAGTTTGAGATATTATGATACCCCTCAATGGGTAGGTGGCAAGGTTGAGCTATTATGAAACCCCTTGACCACGGGCAGGTGGCAAGGTTGAGATATTATGATGATCCTTAACCACGAGTAGGTGGAAAGGTTGAGACATTGTGACATTTCTTGACCACGGGTAGGTGGCAAGGTGGGGAGACACTTGGTATATGGCTTGATGAGTTCATGTAGTGTATTCACATCTATCATCGTGTTATACTATTAGTTATTATGGATATCTTATTTTACCATTATGTGTATACTTTACTTGTGTATTAACCTTTTTGATACAGGTTATATATATGCATATTTGGATCGCACCATTAACATGTATTTATCCCACATTGCATTGTGGCACCCCTTGACCACAGACGAGTGCCAAGGTTGAGATATTGTGATACCACTTGACCACGGGCAGGTGGTAAGGCTGAGCTATTGTGAAATCCCTTAACCATGGGAAGGTGGAAAGGTTGAGATATTGTGATTATCCTTGACCACGAGCAGGTGGCAAGGTTGAGACATTGTGATATTTCTTGACCACGGGTAGGTGGCAAGGTGGGGAGACACTTGGTATATGGCCTAATGAGTTCATGTAGTGTATTTACACCTATCATCGTATTGTACCATTGGTTATTATGGATATCTTATTTTACCATTATGCATATACTTTACTTGTGTACTAACCTTTTTTATGCAAGTGATAGTGTTCTTCGTTATTACATATTTATTCGCTTTTTGTTACCTAGTCGGTTGAACCTACTGGGTACATTTTGATGTACTTACTCCTACCTTATTTTCTCCAAACAGATCGAGCACAGTGACCCATACAAGGTAGTTGATTCATTCTAGCAGAGTTATTATCCATCTATCCAGATCTTAGTGGTGATGCTAAGACCTCGAGTCACCGTGGATCTTTGAGATTTCCTTTATTACTTTTTATTTCAGATAGTGTATTAGATATTATGAGACAACCTTGTATTTTCATTTGAGATAGTTGTATTTACTATTTTATACTACTTTATATGCTCTTGTACTCATAGCTCCAGGTTTTGGAGATTTCTTATGATATGTTGTGGTTTTTTTTTCCTTTACCAGATTCCTGTTTAGTCACAATTTGATTTCTGGTTGTGACATCTAAGCCTACTCAGACAGACCATGATAGCTCTTTTAGTGCAACCATGTGAGGTGGTTCATCAAGAAGTCATCTCGAGGGCGAGATCCCATAGCTTTCTATGTTTGTGATTTGTTTTGGCACTTAGCCAATCGTTGTCCATTTCGTGCACCTTCCACTCAGACTTCAAGGACCCATCCAGCCCCACCACCAGCACCCAAAGACACCTATCACGACATGAGGGTGGTACTAGAGAAGGACGTGGCACAGTGAGAGTTGGACCTTGTGGAGGCTCACAGGCTAGCGGTGGGCGTGGAGTATGCTATGTTATTCCAAATAGAGCCAAGGTAAAGGCCTCCAACGCAGTTATCACAGGTATGGTTCTATTGTGCCACCGCTCTACTTCAGTTTTATTTGATCCAAGCTCTACTTATTCTTATATATCAACTTAGTTTTCCATAGACCTTGATATTATACGTGAGCCTCTTACCGAGGCTATGTGTGTTTTCACCTTGGTAGGTGAATATTTAGAGTTGAATCACGTATATCGGGATTGTATTGTCACCTTTATGGAGAGAGATACTATTATTGATTTAATATTGCTCGATATAGTTGACTTTGAGATAATATTGGGCATGGATTGGTTATTGACTAATCATACCACCCTTGATTGTTATGCCAAAATCGTGATTTTATCATGTCCTGATTTGTATCAGCTAGTATCGACTGGCGCAACTAGTTCTTATCCCAAAGGGGCTATTTCTTATATGCATTCTTATAGACTGATGGATAAAGGATATTTGTCATATTTGGCTCATGTTCGGGCCTATTTTTAGGAGTCTCCATCATTGGAGACCACCAGGGTTGCTAGAGAGTTTATGGATGTATTCTCGACTAATTTGTTGAGTGTTCCTCTAGATCGCGATATTGACTTTGCTATTGATGTTGTGCTGGACACTTAGCCTATTTTTATTGCCCTTTATCGAATGGCTCTGACTAATTTGAAGGAGCTAAAGGAGCAGTTAGATGATTTTTTAGATAAAGGGTTCATTCGTTTGAGTGTATCTCTTTGGGATGCCCCAAACTTGTTCATGAAGAAAAAGGATGGAACTATGTGGATGTGTATTGACTATCATTAGTTGAACAAAGTAACCATCAAGAACAAGTATCTTTTACCTCACATTGATGATCTATTTGACCAATTATAAGGAGTCTTGGTGTTTTCCAAGATTAATTTGAGGTCCAGCTCTCATCAGTTGAGAGTTCGGGAGTATGACATCCCAAAGATAGCCTTCAGGACTCATTATGGTCATTATGAGTTTGTAGTTATATCCTTTGGGTTTACTAATGCCCAGTTGCTTTTATGAAGTTGATGAATCGAGTGTTCAAGCGATATTTGGATATATTTGTGATCATGTTTATTGATGAAATCTTGGTTTATTCCAAAAGTGAGTCTGACCATGTTCAACACTTGAGGATCACGCTTCAGAGGTTGAGAGAAGAGAAGTTATATGCCAAGTTTTCAAAATATGAGTTTTGGCTTGAATCCGTGGCATTCCTTGGGCATATAGTGACAAAAGATGGTATTATAGTAGATCCGACCAAGGTGGCAGCTATTCGTGAGTGTGCTAAGCTGACTTCTATGATCGAGATCCAAAGTTTTATTAGTCTAGCAGGGTATTACCAGTATTTTGTGCATGGATTCTTTTATATAGCAACCCTATTGACTAGACTTACTTAGAAGTATGTAGTTTTTCTGTGATAAGAGGAGTGTAAGGCAAGATTTCAAAAGCTCAAGGATTTATTGACCTCAAAATTTATTTTTGCTTTGCGTGAGGAGGGAGTACCTTTGTTGGTACATTGTAATGCTCCTGATATGAGTTTAGGTGGAGTATTGATGCAAAAGGGGAAAGTGATAACATATACTTCTAGATAGCTGAAAGTGCATGAGACAAACTACCCTACCTATGATTTAGAGTTGGTTGTGATAATATTTGTATTGAAATTGTGGTGACATTATCTTTATGGAGTGCATTGTGAGATCTTTATCGATCACCGGAGTATCAAATATATCTTTTCTCAACCAAATTTGAACATGAGATAACGTAGGTGGTTGGAGCTGTTGAAGGATTATGATATCTCTATCCTATATCACCCATGCAAGGAGAATCTAACGGCAGATGCTTTGAGACATAAGGCTTATAGTATGGGGAGTTTGGCATTGTTGAAGGTAGTGGAGAGGCCCTTAGCTTTGGAAGTTTAGTCACTTGCTAGGAAGTTGGTTGGGTTGGATATTTCTCCACCTCAGAGTATTTTGGCCTTTGTGTAGGCTAGGTCTTCATTGCTTGATCAGATAGATATATGCTCACCCATTTGAGAATTCTAGATTGTGCTTGATTCGTGATAAAGTGTTACGGGGTGAAGTCAAAGCGGCTACCATTGATTCTGAGGGTGTTGTGAGGATAAATTATAGAGTTTATATGCCTAAGGTAGGGGATTAGGTGAGATTGATATTAGAGAAAGCCTATTGTGCTAGATATTTCATCCATCTTGGTGTGACAAAGATGTATCATGATTTAAAATAACATTATTAGTGGTGTGGGATGAGAAGAGACATATCTGAGGTTGTGGCAAAGTGTTTGAATTGCAAACAAGTCAAGTATAAGCACCAAAGGCCCCGTGGATTGATGCAAAGGATACCCATTCCCGAGTGAAAATGGGAGTGAGTTACTATGATTTTTCTTATAGGTTTGGCCATAGCCTTGGGCAAGTTTGATTCAATTTGGGTAGTTGTTGATCGATTGACTAAGTTGGCTTACTTTCTACTAGTGAAGACTAGCTACAGTGCGAAGTAGTTGGCTAGGTTATACATCCAGGATACTATTAGATTGCACAAAGTACTAGTGTCTATACTGTCAAAATGAAGATTTGTGTTCACCTTCATTTTTGTAAGGCTTAATAGCATGGTTTGGGTACTCGATTGGATTTGAGTTCAACTTTCCACCCCCAAATTGATAGATAGTCTTAGTGCACGATTCAGGTGTTAGAGGATATAACGACCCAAAATATTTCGAAAATACTTCTTATGATTGGCCTTATATGATGTACTAATGGTCATGGTTGAGTTTTGGTGGTCACGGGTTGAGTTTAAGTGGCTGAACGCAAAATGGGTCTGTTGGTGGTCTAGAGGAGCCGTTTAGGCAGTGTACTTTGAACGAACATAACTTTTTAAGTAGGATGAACCGTGTGGGTTACTATATATCACATTTAAGCTCTTTGAGTTAGATTCTTAACGCAACTGGTTTTACTCGATTCAGAGTTTGGATGAGGAAGTTATGGCCCAAACAGTGGGACTGTCTAAACTTCAGAAGACATTGGAGATAGGCTCTGAAAAATGGGTAAGGACATTCCCACGGTCCGTAAAACTTGTCACGGTCCGTGAAGGGGTGTCGTGGGGTGCTCCAGTGAGCTAGGGGTGGCCAGGAACCCCCCATGAGACAAGTCTTGAGCCATGGACCACTAAATGGTCTGTGTGCATGTGGACGGCCCGTGTACTGTCCTGTCAAGTGGGACAGTGGCTTGGCCAAGCCATGGGTGAGTCTAGGTGGCTAAGTTTAGGCTTACGGGACCTTGATACGGCCATTCAACCTCCAAAAGGTCCGTCAAAGTGCTCGTCAAGTGTTCCAGAAAGTCCTCCGAGAGTTTGCGTTGGAAAATTGGCTAAGTGTGGTTTGATGGAGCTTGGGAAGGACCGTGTGACACTATAACGACACTGTAGCTGCCGTGAGACCCAGTATTGGCAGTTTAAAGTCTATTTTTGTAAGAGTACTTTTGGGATTTAACCTATTCCTAAGCCTCCTTTAAGTCCCCTAAGGTCCCCAAATCCCTATAGACATTACGTAAACCGTATACTTTCACTCAAAATACTCTCAAGACTCCATTGATCCCTCTCAAGTCTCTTGATTCCCATTGTTGAAGATTCAAACAAAATTCAGGGAAAGCGTTCAATTCTTGATTCTCTACGCAATTCAAGTGTTTGATATAAGGTATGTGGATTTTAAATTCGTGGGTTCTTCCATCCATGAAGCCCAAGAACCCAAATCTTTAAATTATGAATTTTTATGTTTTACTTAGTTATGGGTTCTTT
>JBCEWC010004739.1:0-26546 GCA_038996855.1 Solanum aculeatissimum
GTAGCACCGCGATCTAATCGAATAAGAATTCACAATAAGTTTTCAAATTAAAAACACCCAAATCTATAGCCAAGTTCCTAAATTTCAAGTCTAGGTTTAGTGGATTATTTTAATTAAGGATCAATACAATATGTATAAGTAACAACCATACCAACAAGAGCACTGAAGCTTAAATTAGTGGGTAACAAGGGAATGAAGTCATAACGGTGGCTACTATTAATTCAAATGCATCACCTAAAAATTTTGGTTATATTTGTAGTTAATTTATAAGGACTTTATGAATATGTTTTCAAATCTGAATAGATGTTCCCAATCCCATAGTGGAGAGTAATTCATACTACCATACCTCCGCTAATCATTATTCTAATGAAAACAACATAAAGAACTGTGTCATGTTTCTAACATGTTCCCTATAATCTCCCTTGAATAACATTTAAATGGGACCTTAATTATGCGCCAGTGAACACATCAATTCTATTGCAAATTTATCAAAATTTTGCTAACTTTCTAGTAGCCCACCCTTAACGTGTCATGTGCATACAACCTGAACATCATCACAGGTTACAATATTGAGAATATTGATAATGTTTAGTCATTACCTGTATTGCACTCGCTTCGTGTGTCGTTACAGCCGCAGGTAAGTTTTGCTAAACCCTCTTTCTTTCTTTTTCTTATTTTAATTATGTGATAAAAGTGATAAAATTTTCTGATCTATTGTTAATAAATAAAGTACAAGGTATTACATAATATCACTTTAGTCCACTACTTACATTAGTTATCTAAATTCACCTATAACTAAATAATCATAGTTCTTGAATAGTCCAAAATACTCATTTAAAATTTTACGAGATAAGTCTGTTAGGAAATTAAGAGGACTAATGCTCGAAATGACTTAATGGGTCATTACAAATAACCTTTTTACCTACTATGCCTTTCACCGGATGAGCAAAAAGTCATTACTTTTAGCCCGGTCTTCATTATTAATTATTAATAAGGCACAGGGGAAACATCATCCTTATATGACTGTTGCTAAGTTTCCCTGGTGAAAGCTTCTACGCCCTTGCTTCACTCTTTCCCGCCTAACTGAGAAAGTAACTCCTTGCCTTCGCGTCTGTACTCCAACTCAGTAGCTCATTCCGAATAAGCGAGTGAATTTCAAGCAGAAAGAAAAAAAAAGTGAAGTCAGCATCCAACTCTAGCACTAGCAAATAACGAGTGAATTTCAAGCAGAAAGAAAAAAAAGTGAAGTCAGCATCCAACTCTAGAACTAGCAAACAACGAGTGCTTATCTGGTCCCTTTCAATAAAATCCTATTCAAAACCATGACACACAAGGCCCTTAGTCTTACTTGCAATTTTTGCTTTCTTATTGGCTTGGCGGTGCTTTCCTTCCTTTGTGGAGAGAAGACAGAAAAAGGATGTTTCCCTGCTTTCCGTTCGTCGTGTATTCCCCCTTATGACTTGACTTTCTGGAATGGAATTCTGAGAAGGTAGAGTCCAGTAACCTAGTTTAGTGACCGAGGAGAGGTTGAGAAGAAGATAATGAATGGAATAGTTCAAAAGTCGCTAAGTCATTTGTGAGACTAATTTTGAGCTAGATAGTGGATTGATGTTCATTGTAGCACTATCTGACCTTGAAGGTTAAGTTAGTGTACCATGAATTCCATCCCACATATTTTGGATGTTGTGGCACCAGTTATCTAGCTACATTCTATTACCAGTTGACACCATTTTGGAAAACTTTGATTCATGTTATTGCTTGTTAAATTTTGTTAGGTTCTTTGTCAAATACTAACTAATTTGAATCCATATTCTTTGGTTACCTTTCATCAATTCATTAAGGTTACTCATAATCTATGGCTCACTTAGGTCTAGAAAGATAGAATTTATCATACAAAGCCAATTGGGAACCTTCTTCCCAAACTCGCTCGACATATAAAAGAAATCACGAAAGATGAGAATCGACGCAAGGATAAAAAAAATTAATAGTAGAATTCATTTTCTCCCCCACAATCAAGAACATAGACTGAGGAGAGATACCACTATATCTCATGATGCCTTTATTGGAGAACGCTTTGATTCTATTCATACAATTAGAGATCTGTGCCCCTTCCCTTGAATGCTCCTGGTGCTGTGACTATGCTCCCTAATCCAGAAAGATCATATGTCAATGTTTCCAGGGTAGGAACTTCCACTTTTCTTAGTCAGAGCATGAGCTTGGCTTCGGTTCGGGACTCTGAATTGATCAATAGCAGTGATTGGTCAAATCATTAAACTTAGTCATTTTGATCAACATGGCCTTAACCTAATATACTTGGATCCCGAATTCCATTCCATTAAGGCATTCATTCCCTTCATGTAAAGAAAGAGTTCAACAAAAGTCATCTCTCTGACACTAGTTGTTTTTTTCTACCAAAACTTGCGGCTTCTTTCATCAAAGATAGGTGTGAGATAATTTTCTCGCTAAACCCCTTTCTTTGCAGTCAAGTTGTTGAACACCCCTCTCCCTTCTTTTGAGTCTACGTGCTTCTGCTTAATATATCGTTTATATGCTTCTTAATAAGCCAAAGGCCCCGTTTTATGTTCTTCTTTTGCTTGCGCACCAATCCATGGGCTAAGGGACCCAATTCTTAAGGCTCAAGATGCAATTGACGGCAGTCTTTGATATCTGTCTGGTAACCATTCATCATTTCATTAAGGTTACCTTTCCTTGATTAAGTACAGTACCTCATAGATGGGAGGAAATGGTAGAGCTAGCTCAAAGATAGAAACATACATTACACTATCATATAGTGAAGTGGTCTCCTCCAATTGAAGGATGGATTAAATGTAACATAGATGGGGCTAGTAAAGGAAATCCAGGATTGAAATCTTATGATTTTAACTTGAGGGACTATACTAGGAACCTAATTTATGCAGAGGCTAAATTAATTGGTCTGGCCTCAAATATGATAGCAGAAGCTAAAACTATTCTACAGGCAGTGAGATATTTCCTCCACAATGGGTTTACCAATATCTGTCTGGAGACAGATTCTATGTGCCTTAAGAATATGATAATTGGGAAATGGAGGATCTCTTGGGAAATAGAGGATATTATTGAAGAAATTCAAGTTGAAGTGCATAGATGTAAAGCTAGCATTCATCATGTATTCAGAGAATCAAATCAGTTGACTGACTACCTAGCAAACAATTCATGCATTCAGGATTCTGAATTGCAATATCATAGTTTTCATGAGCTACCAAGCACAGCTAGAAAGTTTCTAAATATGGACAAGTTCCAGATCCCAGCGATTAGGATTAAAGCAAAACATATTATAGTCCATCATGAATAAAGATAGAAAGCAGACATATTTTTTACACATCTACAATACATACATAGGAGAAGGTGACCTAGACATTTTCTACTTAGTTGTACAAAAAAGAAACCACTTCAATTTTAAAAATGACTCTCTAACTTCAGCAAAAGGGAAGAGGCGAGTGACACAATTTGAAGGGGAGATCAGGACTGCTTCGTGGAGATCTGCAAGAAGTTGGTTAAGCAACTTGTTTCTCTCTTTTTGCCTTCATCTGCATGGATCAGAGAAGACATCAAATGGGAATGAGAAGGTTAAATCGTGGATGGGAGATGTGAATCGAAGATGTTCAGTGTGGGATTACAGGAGCCTATTGATTATTTTTGGGTTCGAGGACCTTTTGATTATTTCTGGGCTCGAGGCCCTGTTGACTATGTTGGGGTTCGAGATCCTAATTATTATTTCTGGGTTCGAGGCCCAGTTGACTATTTTGAGGTTCGAGGCCCTATTGATTATTCCTGGATTTTAGGCCCAGATGACTATTTTTGGGTTCGAGGCCCTATTAATTATTCTTGGGTTCGAGGCCCAGATAACTATTCTTGGGTTTGAATCCTCATTTGATATTATATGGGTTCGAGGCCCCGAGTAACAGTTTCGAGTTTGAGGCCCCGGGCGACAGTTAGGGGTTCGAGCCCCCATGTGATACTGTATCCTACACTAGTTGAGATCTCATACCATCTGTTACTAGCCCATGTACCCCTCCACCTATACGCACACCCTGATTGTGTGTGGGTGTACCTTATGGGGGCCAAGTTGGCATACATACATAGACACTAGGGCCTTACACCCATGTATAGTACTATACCTTGATCGTGGGATAGTAGTGATGTGGTTTCTGCTCCAATTTCATCAGTTGGTTTCATTGTTCACTGCCTATTTCTACTCAGTTAGATCATCAGACGTCATAGACATAGTTGACACTTGTTCTGCGGGTTTCATCAGTCGATATCATTGTATATTATCAAGGTTATTCAGTTGGGATTCTGCGGTTCTACAGACATGCTTATTATTTGACCTGAGTTCAGATACTTAGCATTGTAGTACTTTATTACATTTGTTCTTACCATATTTACTGTATTTCACTCAGTCGGCCGATGATACCTATTGGGTGCCTTTCACTGGTACTCACCCCTATATTTCTACATCTTCCCATGGTGCAGGTCCAGATACTAGCCGCAGTCACTGAGTTAGGTGTTCACAGATGATTCAGGAGACATTGGTGAGTATCTGTAGCTCTGGACATTCTGCAGTTTCCTCCTGTCTAGTGGGTCATCTTTTGTATTCAGACACTGACCTGGTATATTTGTAGTATGGAGTTGTACGTGTAGGCTGCTATTCTGGTTTTGTATGTGTCTATGTATATCTTACTGTGAGTCTATAGTAGATCTGTACAGGTGACTTTCAGGTCCTGGGATAGGTTGTTGTTGACTTGGTTATATGTTGTTAGCATCTTTATTACTAGTATTTCAGGACATGTGTCGTGGGTATTAGGTTGGCTTGCCTGTAGGCGAGATCTGACAGGCGCCATCATGACCTGAGAGGTCGGATAGTGATAAGACTTCAATCTGATATGCAATTTTTGACATACATCACGCATCATTTGCACCATAAGCTAATCAGACGTGACATCAACAAAATAAATAGAGAAAACGACATTAAAATCCCCTTAAATTTGACAACAAAATTTACTTTAGTACTTTAACTACACGTACGTTTAAATACCCCTCTTAACAACTTTCAAGTTAATTAAGTACCACTCCAAGATTATAATACCACTCTCACCTGCCATATCATAGCCATGTAAGCGCCACAACATAGCCATGTCAGCACCACATCACTATTTTTATTTATTTCTTTTTCTTAATTCACCCTTTTTCTTTAACACTTTTAAAAAATATACTAACTAATAAATTAAAATGCATTTTCTAAAATCAAAATTTAAAATGGGACCCATTTACATTTCTCCTTCCCCACCCCTCCGCCCCCACTCCCACTTCTTTTTTCTTCCTCCTCCTTCATCATTTTCTCTGTTACATCTCTTTTCTTTTTCCTCATAGTGCTCTTTTTTTCCCCCTCCTCTTTGTCATTCAAATTAAAAAATAAAATCATATTTTTCTTCTCTGTCAATCCATAATACTTTTATAAAGTATCTTGCCATCTCCATTTCATCCGTTTTGGCCTTCAATGACATAATTGTTTGTGCTTCTATTCTAGTAACTTCAGTTACTACTTTCCTTTTCATTGTCATTGTCATTGCCCTAGTGAAATGCATTCACTTAAAAAATAAACTTTCCTTTTATTGGTTTTGAAAATTTGAAATTTGAACCCACATTTTTTGATTGATTACAAATATTTAAAAATTAAAATGGGTCACTTAAAATTCAAGAAAGTTTATATTTGTGAAATTGATTTTTCAATTATATAGAGAAAAATCGATGTTAATAATATAGGATTAGTGTTGAATTTTGGGGATTACTAAAGGAATAGTAGAATGAAAATAATAAATAAAGGTGGAGCTTCAATGGAGGAAGGGGTGTATTGGGGAAGACAACTAAATAATGAGAAAAAAATTAAATTTTTATAAAGGGGACCCACAGTTTCTTAAATAATTTTTTTACATATTTTCTATTAGCTATCAAACAAAAAAATCTAAAATATTAGTTATATATTTGCCAAAGAAAAAAATGATCATGTGCGTGATTTTATCATTCAGAATTTTTATTTTTATTATTTCACCCGCTTTTAGGAGAGTGAATACACTCGCTCTGCCTTATCACCTCTTAGGTGGTATTTAATTCACTTAAAAATTATTAAGAGGGGTATTAAAACATGGGGGGGGGGGGGGTTAAATATTGCATTAAATATAATCAAAAGGTTGCAGGAAAAAGGTTTATAGTTGTTTTGGTTATAGTATGAAAACACACCATATTGTTTAACATCATATTTTACTCAAAAATATCAGCAAATTTTGTAATTTATGTTCAATGTTTATTAATTATTAACTGCAATATTTAACCATAACATATTTTCGTCTAAACAATTATTTCTAATCATTAAATTTATCAGATCAAACATAAGAAACAATAAAATTATACATCTATGTTAGCATACATCACTCAGCTTGTTTTGATAAAATCAGACAACTTGTTACCATTGACAAATCATATTATTATAATATTTAAATCTATTAAGTTTAAATCTACGATCTTAATAAAAGATTAAATTATTTTTTGAAAAGTTATGCAAAGTATGCTTCAAGTTTCACCAAAATACTAAATAATTATTACCATGATATCATATAAAAAAAATTGTAATAACGACCATTCCAATATCGCGCAAGACATTAAAAAACAATTAGAACAAATCATCATAATTATGCTCACTATTTAATTGCTTTAATGATTCCGTTTATTTTGATTCTACTTTTTAAATATTATATTGCTATGTAGGAAAAAAGTCAAACTATTGTCGTACAGGGGTTATTATTTTCGTATATATGTATGTATACGTTTTTTTACCTATTAGGAAACTTACCTAAATATATCTTATTTAATTAATATTTATTATTTATAACTATATAATTTTAATATATTTATACTGCATTTACACAATATAATTTATATACATTTATATTGCATGCATGTATACACTTTTAATACATAATGAAGAATTTGTATCAAAACAAGACTAATACATTTTAAGACACTTATAATACATTTATATTGTATAAAAATTTATTTTTACACATAGTGTAACACATCTATATTATATGCATAATTCATTTTTAATACATAGTGCAATTTGTTTACCAAAATAAGTATAATACATTTTAACACACTTATAACACATATACATTACATATAGAATTCACTTTTAATACATAGTACAATTGCTATAAGTGGTAAATATTTTTTAAAATACGATACATCTAGGTACTAAATAAAAATATATTTAAAAGTAATAAATATTTTATAAAAGGAACTCAAGAAGGCAATTATCCCTTATTAATTCGCCTAAATACTACTTGAACGGAAATGAGATAAAATATGGATCATAATCCAATCAATTCAACTTTTACTAAGTTTTAATAACTTTATGTAATACCTCGTACGATCCTAGTTGAAAATAGTCTAAAATAAGAGAAGATGACAAATTTGAACTATGGTGAACCATACTTTTAGAAAAGATTTGCGAACCAAAAGAGCGTGTGCCAAGTCCGTGTCATGGACTTTACTCATAAATTGCATTCCTTGATGCGATTTATCTATTGTACATAAAACAAATTCATCGAATGCGATTTATGTGTTTAAAAAAAATGAACTGAAATGGAATAAATCCACGTCGTGGACTTGCTCAATCTCACTTTTTCAGTTTTAAGTGAAGGGCATTCTCGTCTTTTTCCACCTCTTTTATATTTAAACCACATCATTTTGAGATCAAAATTAGCCCCATATCAGTACCTAAATGCTATTTTTCTCTCATTACGCTTAAATAATTTTTAGAGCAAGGATTGTAGAGAAAGGGAGCAGCTAGGATTCAAGAAATTTAACTCCAATCTTCAATTTTCGTGTAGTAATTCTTCAATCCAGGTATGTAAGACTACTCATAGTATTGGACGAAGTTCATCCTCACTTCCTACATCTGATTTTAGTTAGTATAAGCTTAAATTTAGGATTTACTAAGTTCCTTGAGTTTCGAATCTTGATCTTTTTCATTGAATTTTATTTAAATTCATTGAAATTGTATCCCCGTTTATGATTTTAGTTCATGGAAGAAGGGCTAGCTCAACCCTAGGTATATTAGCCCTTTTGAGATCCCAGATCGAATGGGAGAGGTGGCCTATAAACTAGCTTTGCCACCTAGTCTATGTTCTCTCCATCTAGTGTTTCATTTTTTGATGCTACAACATTATATCCCCTGTTAAGTCTCATGTGATTTCCCTCGATTCGATGAGGTTCGGCCCAGATTTGACCTATGAGGAGGAGCCTGTGGCCATTTTAGGCAGACAGGTTAGAAAGTTGAGAACCAAGAAGATAGTTTTAGTGAAGGTTTAGTAGTGGCATCAACCTATGGGAGAGGCTACTTGGGAGATCAAATCTGAAATGCAAATCCATTACCTTATCTTTTTTAGACTTCAGGTATGTCCTTTGCCTTATGTTCGAAGATGAACATAATTTTTAGTAATGGATGATATAGTGACCTTGAAGGTCATTTTTGATATTTTTAGGAAAAATTACCATTTTACCCTTCCTGATAGCTGCCTTGAATCATATTTGATTGGTTTTGAAAGTTGGTTTTTTAAATTCTTGTAAAAAGATTGAGTTTTTGCTAAAAATCGAGTTTTAAAGGCTTAAGATGACTAATTTTGAATTTTTGAGTCATCTAGAGATTTGACTCTTCGAACAAAATTTTGCTAGTTCCAAAATGTAGAAATTGGTCTAGCAGAGTTGTCGAAATCAGATTTGGAATTGTTATGTAGATTTTAGGTGTGAAGTTGGAAATTGAGTCAAAGTTTAACTTAGGTTTGACTTTGGTCAACATTTTGAGTTTGGGTGCTCGGATTGAAAATCTGATAGTTTCATTAGTTTCGAGAGGTAATTTTAGTGATAAAAATGAGTTTCGTCATAATATTTGGGTATTCCAGTAGCATTTTGGCATTTCTACTTCCCAAGTTAATTTAGTTGTGACTTATTGGATTTCAAGTCAAGGAGACCTCAAATTCGATTTTTGATAATTCCATTGAGTTTGAAATATCAAATTTAGTAGGGATATATATGTGATTTGTGTGTATGAGATTTCAAACGAATCTCGAGGATCCATTCGTGATTTTGTGCCTTATTGAAATTGCTAATATCTAGTGTAGATATTTTTCTCCACATTCGCGACCCTATAGCTCGAGACTACAAAGTGCATTTAAATTGCTCTTCGCGATCACGATGGAGAACCTTGGTGTGCTTCGTGATCGCAAGGGTAACTATCACGATCGCGATGAGCACTCGGTTCCTGAATACTGAATAATCCTAAATGTCGGGTTTTAACCTTTTTTTCTCTATTTTAACATTTTCAAGTTCAGAAAAGGGCAATTTCACTTGTTGTTTTTGGGGAATTCATTAGAAAGGGTATTTTAAACTTCCCTGTGCATTACCCATTGATTATTTCTTGATTTTAACATCAAAATTAGTGTTTTTGTCATGACCCAAAATCGAATTGCTACTAAAGAAGAAAGAGTAAAACAGAACAACCACAACACTTGAATTAAAATTTCAAAACCTGGAGTTATGAGTACAAGAGCTTCTACACAATATGAAAGAGAATATATAAGTTGTCTAATAAAAGAAAATACAAGGTCTGATATAAATGACAATAAATAAAGTCTCAAGTACAATGACGACTCGAAGTCTAAGCCTCACCGTTGTAGTTTGGACAGAGAAAGAAAACTCCACTCAAACAAGATCAACTATCATATGAGAGTCCCTATGTTCGATCTGCAGGGAGGAAACATAGTAGAGGTGAGTACACCAAAATGTACCCAGGAAGTTTAACCGATTGGGTAGGAGAAATCGAATAAGCGTGTAATAACTAAGAATTGTTACACCTGCAATGAAGAGATTAGTACACAATATATATATATATATATATATATATAAACACACAAGAACTGATAAAGGTAGCAAGAATAATCAATGATGTAGTTCAAATGAAATGTATGAATGCAATGCATGGGGTGGAATCACGATAGTCGCACAGTTGGTGTACACATCTACCGAGCTATAGCTACCAGGTAGAACCTTTGGGGGCCTCGCAGGCCGTATACGGAAATCTCTCAACCTTTCCACCTCTGTGTGATCAAGGGGTGTCACAATATCTCAACCATGCTACCTTAGTGTGGTCAAGGGATTTTAAAAAGTGGTACGATCTCACCCTGGTCACCTCCGCATGGTCAAGAGATTTTAGAAAAGGTGGTACAATATCTCAACCTTGCTACCTCTGCATGATCAAGGGGTGGTACAGATGCAAAAAAAAGTGAATCCATACCAATACCACAAATAAATATATGTGACAATAATATAATAAGATAACTGATAAATAATAACCATAGAGTCAGAAAGGAAATGCCAAATGTCACAAGTGGTACCACAAGCCATCAACATATCTTAAATCACCAGACTCTCACTAATAGCCAAGTATACCAATATTATCGGCCTTTGCAATTCTCAAAATACGCACATGAGTCCCAAAATGTATCTCAAATACAATTAATTACCACAAAAAGGTTCAAATGATATCATAAGTATCATATTATCACAACAACATCCAAAAGAGTCTCAAATTTTAATGATACATCTCAATTTGACAACAAAATTCACAAACTACTCCAAATTTCAATACAACCGATACCACATTTTCGCCAAAATACTATCATACCAATCCAATAACTCATGAAGCAATCCAAATCTTTCAATTATCACATAAACATATCTAATAACTTAAATCTAGTCCCAAAATGTTAGCCAAACCTACCTCGATACCAAAACTGCACTCGAACCAAGCTTCTGTACAATCAAAGCCTCAAAATCAAGCTCGAGCCAATCAACTACTATCAAGAATAGATAATATGCGTCAAGAGATGAATTTTGATAACCATATTGGTACGAATTTGATCCAAGGGTAAAATAATCAAAATCAGAGATAAATTTTGAGGTTCACGGTCTGAAATTAAATGAGAAATTAGGATTCTAAGCGAGAAAAGGAGTTGGTGGGTGAAAATTCTATGGAAATTAAGCTCAAATTGAAGGAGAAATCAACAATTAAAATTTTCAAATTATAGACATGACAAAACCCAATTCTAAATATTCAAAATCATGAAATTCAAGACAAAATCAAGAGGTAATTAATGAAAATCAACAAGTTTGAAGATAGAATCACTTACCCAAAAACTTTCATGAAAATCCTCTTCAAAAATTGCTCAAAAAAGCTTAAAATTTTTAAACATGGATGAAAATGATGTTTTCTCGGTTTTAAAGCTGATCAAGTAAGTTACTACTTCACGAATATGGGGAAGGACCCGCGAACGCGGAGAGAAGAATCAACAGAGCTCCGCGAATGTGGAGGGTCCATCAACTAGACCTTCCCTAACGCGAGGGCCTGTCTGCGTATGCGGAGAAGAGGGAAGAATATACCTCTACAAACGTGGAGGGCTTATCCGCGAATATGGAGAATTAATTAACATACACCAGATTTCAGAAATCAACTATAATTTTCAACTCGGAACATACCCCCAAGGTTCATTCAGAACCCGATTCACACAAACCAAACATATATCCCTACCAAAATGGCATTCCAAACTCAACAGAGTTATCAAAATTTGATTCTGAGGTATCCTTGATCTGGTTCCCAATAAAGATCGATAAAACAAGTTAAAACTCAAAATATCCAAACTATCTTTGAAAACTCAAAGTTACTATGAGACCATTTCCAACATTAGTTTCATCATCCGGAACCACTGGAACTATTAGAATTTTGATTATAGCTTCCGAACTTCGAATGTTGAAAAAAAGTCAAACTTAGGCTCCAAAATCAACTTAAAATGTAACTTTGGATATAAAATCTCCATTTTAACTCCAAATTAAGTTCTGTTAGTACTCCTAGACCAAATTTAACATTTTGGAGCTGATGAAATCGATGGATTTCCATTTTGACACCCAAAACTCTGAATGGTACAAAAACTCACTTTTTCAATAATTTAAACTTCCAAAAATGACAAAACTCACATTTTCCACTTTTAAAATACAAGATCTCGATTCCAACAATACAGATAGTTTAAAATAGGTCCAAAGCAACTTATGAAAGGGCAAAATAGTAATTTTTATAAATAAACTAAAAAATGACTAGCAAGGTCATTACAACATTCACCACTAAAATAATGTTCATCCTCAAATATAAGGGAAAGAAAGGTAACTGAAGCTTAAAAAAGACTGGGATATCTAGTCCGCATTATCTGACTCTAGCTCTCAAGTTGCCTCCTCAATGGAATGGTGTCGCCACTGAACTTTCATTGAAGGTATGTCCTTGGTCCTCATCCTCCGAACCTGCCTATCCAAAATAGCTACTGGCTCCTGCTCATATGATAAGTTTGAACCTAACTCAACTAAGTCATAGTAAATCACATGTAACTCATCTAAAATGTATCGGCGGAGCATAAAAACATAAAATACCAGATGAACTACTAATAGACTCGATGGAAATAATAACTTATCAGCAACTTTACCTACCCTCCTCAAGATCTCAAATGAGCCAATAAACCTAGGGTTGAACTTGCCCTTCTTCCCAAACCTCATCATACCTTTCATGGGTGATATCTTCAGCCACACATTATCTCTAACTATTAACTCTAGAGGTCTAGTCCTTCTGTCAACAACTCTTTTGGTGGCCCTGGGCTTTCAACAACCCACTCTATATCAACCAGACCTAATCCATAGCATCTCTGAGCAAGTCAACACTCAATCAACTAAACCCGAATCAAACCACCTAATAGGCGACCTACATCTCCATCCATATAATGCCTCAAATGGTGCCATATGAATTCTAGAGTGATAACTATTATTATAAGTAAACTCCAACAAAAGCAAATATTGATCCCATCAGGCCACAAAGTCTATTGCACATGTCCAAAGCATATCCTCTAACACCTAAATAGTGCACTCATACTTTCCATCAGTTTCTGGGTGGAAAGTCGAACCCAAATCTAAACGAGTACCTAGAAATGACCCAGAGGGTTAATCAATATGCATCCACATAGTGTCATCTTTCTTTTTCATGAACAAGACAGGAGTACCCAAGGGGATACACTCGATTGAATAAGCCCCTTCTCTAACAAATCTTCTAACTGCTCATTTATCTCCTTCAACTCAGTTGGAGCCATCAGGTAGGGGCAATAAAAATGGGCTTAGTGTCTGGCTCTACATCAATATCACAATCTGAAGGAACACTTGGCAAGTCTGTCAGAAACACATCCATAAACTCCCTCATAACTCTGGTGGTCTCCAGTGATGGTGACTCTTGAGAAAAGGCCCGAACATAAGACAAATATGATAAACATCCCTTATTCATCAACCTACAACCATGCATATAAGAAATCACCCCTTTAGGATAAGAACTAGATGTGCTAGTCCACATTAACTAGGGCAAACCAGGACAAGATAAAGTCACTGTCTTTGCATGAAAATCAAGAATATAATGATAAGGTGATAACCAATCCATACCCAATATCACTTCAAAGTCAACCATATCAAGTAGTATCAAATCAGCAATAATATCTCTCCCCAAGAAGGTAACCATACAACCCTGATACACCTGATTTACCACTAAAGATTCACCTCCTAGGGTGAAAACACATATAGGCAGGCTCACATATAATACCAAATCCGTGGCAAAATAAGCTAATACATATGAATAAGTAGAGCCTAAATCAAATAAAACTGAAGTAGAACAAAGGTACACCAGAACCATACCTGTAATAACAGCATCAGAGGCCTCTACCTCGGCACGATCTGGAACTGCATAGCATACTCTGCGTCCCTCACTAGGTTGTGGGCCTCCATGATCTACACCTCTCATAGTGCCTTTATCCCCTCTAGTACCACCCCTCATGCCCTGAGAGGTGTCCTTGGTTGTTGGTGTCGGGGCTGGATGGGCTGGTTGGGTCCTTGATGACTAGGTGGGAGGTGTACGATGTGGACAATGTTTGGCCAAGTTTTTGGTCTCATCACTAACATAACAAGATCTAGGATTTCGTCCCTAATATGGCTATCCCGTGAAACCACCACGCTTGGATACAGTCGAAGAGCTATGATGGCTCATCTAAATAGGCCTAAATCTATCAATACTGCTAGTGGTAGGGTAAGCTGCATGAATGGCTTTGCCTTGGTGGCTTTGTTTTTAAAACTCTCAATGTCGTGATGGGTGCCACTGAATTGGCCATGTTAGCAAAATCTCTTCCCGTCACCCTGTTGATCATGCCTAATATGTTCAATCATGCAAGCATGGTCCACCACACTCTGGAAAGTACCACCTGCTAAAACTAGTGAAGTTGTAGCCTTCTAAAAATACCGCGTTATCCCCTTGGCAAAACATCAGATCCTTTCAAACTTTGTGGGAATGCTAGACAAGGCATACCTGGACAACTCATGAAATCTGGACTCATAATTAGATACTAACATAGATCCCTGCTATAGTCGATCAAACTCACCTCACTTACTGTCTCAGAGACTATAAGGCACAAACCTTTTTAAGAACATATCAGTAAATTGATCCCAAGTCATAATTGGTAATCCAACAAGTCTGTGAGTCAAAACGCATCTCCACCACTCCTTGGTAAAGCTAGGGAATTGATAGGAGGTATGAGCAACTCTATGTGTCTCAAGAATATCCAAATCACACAAACAATCCTAACACTTCGATAGAAAGTCATAAGCTCTGTCACCGAATGTACCATCAAACTTGGGAGGAGCTAATCGAACAAACTACTCAAAACTCTTATACTCGGTAGTAGACATAGTAGGACTGGAAGAAACCAGTGGTACCATAAATTTGGGTGGTGCAATAGACAAACTCGGAAGCTATGATTCAGTACTCAGTCAAGAAGACTGAGGTGGAATAAATAAAACCATGGGAGGATCCATTAGAGTTGATAAAGGACCAACATGTACCATAGGTGGACCAATTGGAGCTATAGAAGGTCCAGTCAACACTGAAGGATCTGGTGCATCGAGACTAACTGGGGTCAGAGAAGCTTCTTCAAGTCTGCCCAATACATGTAGAAGTAGCTCCTGAACTGAAGGAAAACTATCTGGTAGGGTTGATGGTGGTGGAATAGGGTATGGTGTCCGTCAGACTCATACTTAGGCTTTGGTGAAGCTACTCTAGAGCGTCCCTTGGTGGAGCTATCCCTCTAGCACGTCCAAGACACCTGGCCCTACCACGAGCCCTACCTCGACCATGGGTGGGGGCCACATCAATTATTTTAGTCTCCCATCGACCATCGAGCTCTAGTCATTGGTATCTACACAAAAAGAGTATATTAGATACATTCAAAGCAATTGATATAAAGAAATGCACGAATAGAAACAAGACTGAAATCTTTTCATATCAAGTGCCCTGTAGCCTTCTGAAGATGGGTATAGACGTTTACATATCGATCCATGAGACTCTACTAAATACCTCGCTCTTAACTCACAAGCCCAATGAACCTAGAGCTCTGATACCAAACTTGTAATAACCCAAAACTAGATCGCAACTAAAGAAGAAAGAGTAAAACAGAACAACCATAACACTTAAATTAAAATTCCAAAACCTGGAGTTATGAGTAAAAAAGCTTCTACATAATATGAAAAAGAATATATAAGTTGTCTGATAAAAAATACAAGGTCTGATATGAATGACAACAAATAAAGTCTCAAGTACAATGATGACTGAAAGTTTGACCCTCACCATTATAGTCTAGAAAAGGGAAGAAAACTCCTCTCAAAGGTTAGTGCACAATACATACACACACATATATAAGAACTGATAAAGATAGCGAGAATAATCAATGATGTAGTGCAAATGAAATGTATGAATGCAATGCATGGGTTGGAATCACGACTTTCGCACAGCCGGTGTACACATCTACTGAGCTAGAGCTACTAGGTAGAACCTATGGGGTCCTCACAAACCATATACAGAAATCTTTCAACCTTTCCACCTCTGCGTGGTGAAGGGGTGTTACAATATCTCAACCTTTCCACCTCAGTCGGGTCAAGGGTTTTTAAAAAGTGGTACAATATCACCTTTATCACCTCCGCGTGGTCAAGGAGTTTTAGAAAAGGTGGTACAATATCTCAACCTCGCCACCTTCACATGGTCAAGGGGTGGTACAGATGCAACATGAAGTGAATGCATGCCAATGCGACAAATCAATGTATATAACAACAATATAATAAAATAACTGATAAATAATAACCATAGAGTCAGAAAGAAAATGACAAATGTCACAACTGGTACCACAAGTCATCAACATGTCTCAAATCATCACACTCTCACAATAACCAAGTATATCGATAATATCAGACTTCACAAGTCCCAAATTATGCAGATGAGTCCCTGAATGTATCTCAAATATCATCAATTACCATAAAGTTTTTCAAATGATATCACAAGTCTCATATTATCACAACAACATTCAAAAGAGTCTCGAATCTCAAGGATACATCTCGATTTGCCAATAAAATTCACAAATTACTCCAAATTCCAATATAACGGATATCATATTTTCCCCAAGATACTATCATACCATCCCAACTACTCATGAAGCAATCCAAGTCTTATAATTATCACATAAACATATACAATAACTCAAATTCAGTCTCAAAAGGTTAGTCGAACCTATCTCGATGTTGAAACCGCACTCGAACCAAGCTTCTAGATAATCAAAGCCTCAAAATCTAGCTCGAATCAATAAACCATTATCAAGAATAGATAATATGCATCAAGAGATGAATTTTGATAACCATATTAGCAGGAATTAGATTCAAGGGTAAAATAATCAAAATTAGGGATAAATTTTGAGGTTTATGAATCTGGAATTAAACTAGAAATTAGGATTCTATGCGAGAAAAAATGTTCATGGATGAAAATTTCACTGAAATTGAGCTCAAATTGAAGAAGAAATCAACAATTGAAGTTTTCAAATCATAGACATAAAAAATCCAAGTTTAAACATTCAAAATTATGAAATTTAAGACAAAATCAGGAGAAAATAAAAAAAATTAACAAGTTTGAAGATAGAATCACTTACCCAAAGGTTTTCCACGAAAATCCTCTTCAAAAATCGTCCAAAAAAGATTGAAATTGTTAAAAATGGATGAAAATGATATTTTCTCTATTTTAAAACTAATCAAGTTACTACTCCACGAATGCGAGGAAGGGCCCATGAACGCAGAGAGAAGAATCAACAAAGCTTCGCTAACGCGAATTCGGGCCCGTGAAGAAGAGGGGAGAATAGACCTTTGCGAACATGGAGGGCTTGTTCGTGAATGCAGAGAATTTATTAACCTACACTAGATTTCAGAAACAAGCTATAATTTTCAACTTGGAATGGACCCCCAGGGTACGTTCAGTGTCTTTTTCATTCAAACCAAACATGTATTTCTACTAGAAATGATATTCCAAACAACGAAATTATCAGAATTTGATTCCCAGGTCTCTTTGATCGGGTTCCCGATAAATCTCGTTAAAATTAGTTAAAACTCAGAATACCCAAACCATCCTCAGAAACACTAAAAATTACAAGGAGACCATTTCTAGCGTTAATTTCACCATCCATAACTACTCGAACCGTCAAAATTTTAATTAGAGCTTCTAAACTCCGAATGTTGACCAAAGTCAAACTTAGGCTCTGAAATCAATTGAAAATGCAACTTTGGGTCTAAAATCTCCATTTTAACTCCAGATTCTATTTTGTCACTTCTAGATCAAATTCAATGTTCTAGAGCTGATAGAATCGATGGATTTTCATTCCGACAATCAAAGCTCTGAATGGTATAAAAACTTACTTTTTCAACAACTTAAGCTTTTAAAAATATCAAAACTCACATTTTCCACTTTTAAAACACAAGATCTCAATTTCAACATCACAAATAGTTCAAAATAGGTCTAAAGCAACTTATGAAAGTGCAAAATAATATTTTTCACAGAGAAACTCAAAAATGACCGACAAGATCATTACAATTATCAATTGGAGAAATTGAGGGTTTTTTCATGAACTCAAAATTTTCACAAAAATAGTGATTATGAGCTCATTCAAGCTCCATTTTTTAAAAATTATTTTCACCAATAGATTTCTAATTATACGAGGAACACTTTCATCTAAAAAAATTTAAATTTTGGCTTCAATTTTTTATATCAAATTTTTAGACCATTTTACTCTTTTTTCGAATTGTATAATTTTGGTGTTATTAGTTTCAAAATGTGATTGTGCATTTATTTGTGATCAGATTGTGATATTTCTGATTCGAATCAGAAGGGAAAAACACTCTTATAGGATTGATTCTTGACTTTATTGAGGCAAGTAGATTCATTAACCTTGTTGATTTTAATTGAACCTTGTATCTTCCTTCTTTGTGTGTGTTGAGAAAATAATTGAAAATTCAAAAGTGATTGAACTAATCATGAAATGACATAATGAACATGTTGGGATAATGAAAAATGACTATGTGATAATATGTGTAACTTGACTCATGAATTAGTATGTACATTTTGATGATATTGATATTTGAATTGTATACATTTATTGAATTCGTGATATCTGTTGTTAAAAATTGTGAATTGGTATATTAACTCAATTGTTAGTATTGTTTCTGCTAATGTGGAAATAACTATTGAAGCATTTTGAATGTGATGTTGAACAAGTATTGTATAATCTTGTTACTGTGTTGAAATGTTAAAAGAATGCTTACGATACATTGGTTAATTGATCAGTAATTTAGAACTATGACGAAAAAGTGATTATTGAGAACTTGAGAATCGATGTGATACAACTGCCGTGATATTTCCTTGATAGTGACTCTAGTATTGAAAGAACAATGTGATTGATTGTTTGATTATTGAAAGTTATGAATTGTGTGGACTCCTTACATACCCTTATACTTATTGCAAGTGATTATTGTGTTGAGATGATATATTGATTGAGTCTCACTATTGATGAAAAGGCAAAGGGAAATGATTCTGACTAGAAATGATAAAAATATCAAAGGAAAATGATTCCTACAAAAAGTAACAAAAAGTCAAAGGAAAATGATTTTGGCTAGAAATGAAAGATAAATGCCAAAGGAAAATGGTTTCGACGGATACATGATCCATGTGAGGACCATATGAGTTTTCATCTGATTAACTCAATGGATGTGTATCATAGGACATACATGCATCATGATTATTTGACATTGGATTGTATTACTTGCATTCCATGGCATCTCATTCCATTCCATTCATTGCTTTTACTATGAGTATCCGCTCCAAGTGTGATGTGATGTAAACTCTGTACTTGTAAATTATTTTAACCTATATATATATTATGTATGTTGGTCTTCCTGCTTGTAGAGTTTTATTTTTGGAGGTATGTGATTGGGATGGAAGGACTACCTGTACTCCTTATCCTCTACCTGTGTTTACATCTTCTTGTTGGGTGCCATATAGGTTGGTACTTACCTTACTTCTACACTTGTGTAGGTGTTGAGCACAGTACTTCTTGATCCTTTCCTTTCTTATTGGACTGAGCTTCTAGACTCTTGAGAGGTAGCATATTTGTACTTCAACGGGCTCTCAAGGCTCCGTTACATCATGCTATGTTCTATTTAAGGACTATGACATTTAGATTTGAATTATTTTACCTTCATTTCAGTTAAAGTAGTGACTTGTACATGTGACATCAATCTTGGGATGATTTTAGACTATAGCTCCTATTTCTTATGCTTATCCTTTCATATTTAGAATGTACTTTTCACTTTATCTTCCACATTATTTTGTTATTTCCTATTTAGGCTGACTTGTCTTTGTGGGCTAAAGGCAAGTGACATTACACTCAATTTCACATCATGACATTTTGAGAGCAAGGATTGGAGAGAAAAGTAGAAGCTAGGATTCAAGCTCAATCTTCAACTTTTGTGTAGTAATTCTTTATTTCAGGTATGTAAGACTACTCATAATATTAGACTAAGTTTATCCTCATGCCCCACATCTAATTTCAGCTAGTAAAAGCTTAAATTTAGGATTTTAACCCAAGTTCCTTGAGTTTTGAATTGAGCTTGATCTTTCTTGTTAACTTCTAGTTCTTGATTAGTTGTTCATTCTTATTTTCACATAAACCCTAGTTGAGTTGAGTTGAGTTGAGATGAAGAATTTTTATTGCTATATAATTTGCATGGTTATTTTTCAAAAGAAAGCACAACAGATCGGTTTCAGAAGTGAAGCTCAATCAATTAAAGTACATTGCATGACTATTTATTTTTCATAGTTTTCAGAATTTAAGGGAGTTCAAGTATTTTATTTAATTATCCTGTGCATTACCTTGAATTAGAAGATGATTATTTTCATAAATTTCTTGAACAAGATATTGAGCACGAATTACGTAAGAAGTCCTTTAGTAATATTTTGAGCATGCATATGAATACCTTTAAATATTTATTTTTCAATTGAGTTGAGAAGTAAACTTACTTTTCTATGCATTCCTTGAGTTGAAATATATCTCTTAAAAAGAAAAAGAAAGAAAAAATATTTCATGATGAGTTTGAGAAGAGCCTATCAAACTAGGTACTTCCCAAAGATAACATTTTAAAGAGAAACCTTGACTTCTAAATAAGTTTATTTGAGTGATAAGATATTCTAAATCAGTTTTTCTCTTTTAAGAGACTAGTTTGAGTAGTTACCTCAATCCTAGAAAAGATTAAAAAAAAATTAAATATTGAATTGAGCATAATAAAAGATTTTAGGACTAGTAATGAGCATCGAATTGGGTACGAGTTCAATAACTCCAATTCCATAGACTATGTAGCCAGTGTAGGATAGAATCGTACCAATATGTATACGACTCCTCACTTGTCTCTAAGAAGACCTATTAGATGAATCCATAAGTTAAGTTGGTCCCTTACCCTAGCAAGATATTGAATGACTTTGGCAATGTGGATAAAATAGTGTATCATCACGAGGCTTGTAATGATGGTTGTCGGTTCGAGAAACTCCCCAAGAAAAGTGAAAGTATACTATTTTAGTATTGACTATTATTGCATATTTCAGTTGTAAAGGTTTACCAGCGTTCATTACATTCATATTTTACTTTTAGTCAATTTATTTTCAATATTTCGTTTAGCATGAGTACTCAGTTCAGTTCTTGTTATTCTAGCTTTATTACATATTGTATATTTCATGTACTGACGTCATTTGGTGTTGCATCATTTTATGATACAAATTCATGTACCCATGATAGCAGATGTTCAGTATAATATCTTTCCATCAGCATTTGGTGAGACCTTCTCGCTTTCAGAGGGCTCCAGTTAGTTATGTTTAATTTATTTATTTCATAGTCAAGTAGTCGTGGGCCTTATCTCAGTATCTTTCTTTAGTTCGTAGAGGCTTCATAGATAGTCAAAGTTATTGAGTCAGTTCAGTCTTTTTTATTCAAAATTTTTGGGCATTATTATTATTATCGTTACGAGCATTTATATTTCAGATGTATTTAGACTTTTGCATGAAGTTTACTTAAATGTTTTGAAGGTTCAGTTGTTAAAGCTCCTACGTGCATGTTTAACTCTTCAGTTCAGTGAGTCAACCAGGCCAAGGATTCGCTTGGGACCAACAATGATTTTTGAGCGTCAACCACGTCTAAAGTGTAGGCTCAAGGCATGACACTTCATTTGTTTTTTATATATATATAAATTTTTAGTACTAATGATTTTTTTTTAGAGTATAGCTATTTGTAACATCAAATTAAAAAAATATCTTCTTAAAAATATTTTGCCAAATTTTCTTATTAATCAATTTGTATGTTACACATTAATTCAATTCTTAATAGATCAAGTTAGGATAAGGTAATAAATGAGTGATTTAATAACTGCCTCAAACATGAATATATTGGGTTTAATTTTATCACCTCACTTTTCTTTTAATTCACAAAATTTTCATTGGTAATTTTGTGTTAGGTTAATTTTTTAGTAGATTTTTTATATAATTTATTGATCATTTGAGTGTGATTTTAAATTATTTCTTTTAATAATTATACAAAAATATTAGATTATTTTATTAATCTCAAAAAAATATAAGCATATAACTCAAAATAGAAATAAAATCTGAATGATCACATAAAAAAAAGATATTTACATAAATCAATCTACAATTCCAGCTGAAGAGTGTGTTACCAGTAGAAATGACAAATGGATGGATTGGATCGGATTTGGATGGATTGAATAAATTGAGCCAAAATGGATTGGATCACAATCCATCCATATAAAATATGGGTAAATATGAATTTGGTCAAATATGGTGTGAGTAAAAATGGTTCCAACCCACTTTAATCTCTTAAAGCGAAAAAAAAACTAAATCAAAGCTTGATTGTTAATGTTCAACCCCTACCACCCTAACCCTACTCTCAAATAATTATTTTTGAAAAAAAATTTAATTTTTTCTACTTCAATATCCTAACACTCACCCACTATCTTCCCACCCCCAACCCTCATCTTAATTTTTTCTACTTCAATACCAAAACTTAAATTTAAATTTAAAAAAATTATTTTTTCAATCTAATTAATTTTT
The DNA here is from genome assembly GCA_038996855.1 of Solanum aculeatissimum. Classification (NCBI taxonomy): domain Eukaryota; kingdom Viridiplantae; phylum Streptophyta; class Magnoliopsida; order Solanales; family Solanaceae; genus Solanum; species Solanum aculeatissimum. The sequence continues at coordinate 22,691 of JBCEWC010004739.1, forward strand.
TTCTACTTCAATACCATGGCTTTTTAATGGTTTTTACAAAAAAATAATAATTGAATTATCGATTCTGTTTTGATTTTTAGTAGTGGGTTATTGGGTAAACCAATAAACTCATTAAGATTATAATAATTTACTACTTTATCCTTTTATAAATATTAAATATTAATAATTTAACATCACTTGATACTAAATTGTTATTCGTAAGTCATATATTTGCTTGGTTTCCAATGTACAACTCTTATGTTGGAAAGTAAATTAAAATATGAGATCAAATATTGCATATTATTAAGTTTAAGTGCTCAATTGATTTGTTTGTTTTACTGTATCTCATCGTATTGTATCAAATAGTTAGAGAAATCATATATTTATTTTATGAGTAATTTCTTATTGGGTAAATCGAAAATCGAGTTGTTAAGGACCAAAAATTAATTAAGCAAAACTGATAAAAAATATCTTATTAGTTTAAAATATTTAAAAATCAAAAACCGATAAATCGAACCCATAATACATAAAACCAAATCGAACCAACCGATGCATACCCCTACGCCCCTCTCTCGCCCCCAAATTCTTTTAAGAAAAAAAAACCATGCACACAAAAAAAAAATTAGTGCAATTAAGAATTTTTTATTATGAGTGAGGGATCTATGGGTCTATATGGGTACCCATATTTTACCCATTTTGACAATATTTGTATGAGCTCTTAAAATAGATCAACCCGTATTTACCTATTTTGAAAATATGAGTGATCCATTAAAATAAATATGTGTTAAATAGACTCCTTTTATCTCATATGGATTGAAATTGACACCCTTATTGTTAACTATTAATTTTTCTTGCTCAAGTAAAATTTATTTTCAAATATCTTTTAGTTTATACACCTTTTACTTTATTTAGCTCCAGCTAACATATTATATAATATAAGGTATAGGGGGTTAGTAGACACCTAAATTATGAAATGTTGGATGAATGAAATGCCATAAGCAAATAAGATTTGAAGTTTTTAACAATTGGTATAGTAATTTGGAAGCATTATTTACAAAAAACAAAATTAGCACGTATGTTCAAAGGACTATTTTTTCTAATAGAAATGAATGACAAAAGTTTGTCAAATGTTCAACAAGCACTATGTAAGTAGTGCATAAATTATGCTCATTAACCAGCTTTAAGCAAGAAATGAAATAAAGAAAATTTCATAAATAGATAGAATTAACGGTGTGATAGATAACTGTGTCTATACACGAATTTTTTTAATTCTTTTTTTATTTTAATGACCCTTGGGTGGGTCAGGGACTGAGAAACACCCTCAGACCTTATCATTAATAACAAAAAAAAGATACAAGGAGGGGGACAGAAATCTTACCTCCTACCTAAGTTGGTTCCTAAGTCATCCAACTGTCTAAGGTCAATCAACTTATTCCCCGTACAATCATGATACTATCCTAGAACTAAGACCTAAGAGAGGTCTCCTCTCTTTACGTCAATATAGAAAAGCATAAATAAGGAAGACTCTCCTTTTACAAAAGGAAACCTATACTAGAGAAGAAAAGAAAATCTAAGGTGGTTTCTTGATCCTCTTGAGCTTCCTTCTTCTAAAATTTGGTATATCCCACATGTCAAGATAAAAGTACGATTTAGCTTCCTTAGGCATCTGATCAGTGGAGAAGTAGACTTGGGAGGAGCTGCAGTTGTGGATATATTTAGAGAGGGAGTCAACTACTTGGTCAACTTCCCTGTAAGTATGCTTGCATTCAAAATGTTGGATCTGTCTGTTGATTTGTTGAAGTTTGACTAACTTATTCTGCATCTGCCGTGGAGGTTGAACTTGTTGGTTTATCCATTGCACAAGTTCAGAGTCAAGTTCTAAAAACACCTTTCTGTAACTACCAAGTAAGACCAAGAATAGCAGCCTCAAGTTCTGCTTGGTTGTTGGTGCCATCACCCAGAGGAGCTGCAAGTGTCATGATAAGACCTCCTTGATTGTTCCTCAGTATGCCTCCAGCCGCTATTTTACCAGGGTTGTGTAAGGCACTACCATTAGTGTTGAGTTTTACATACATTTCTGGAGATTTTTTCCAGCATACCATAGTAATTTTGAAATCATGAGAACATGATTCAACAAACTGAGACAGTTCACACCAGCTAGAAGGCCAATTAATGAGAGGATAAGCTACTGCTAAAATTCTGGAGATATCCCTGAAGATCATGAATTTAACTCTAGCAACGCTGGACTTTTTTCCCCATATTTAACAGAGCATTTATTCTTCCAAAGGTTCCAAATAATAAATATAGGAGTTGTTTGCAAAATCAACTTGTAAGCCTCATTCTTAGCTTTAGTGGACCACCATCTCATCAGCAGATATCTTAAGGAAGTATTGTCTATGTTAATTCTCATTGCTTGAGCAAAGGAGGTCCAAGTATGATTAACAAATTGCCCTGATATAAAGATGTGATCAATAGTGTCCTGTCCTGGAGTGGAGCAACAATAACAGTGGGTAGGATCTTGCCCAAAGGTGATTATCTTTTCATTAGTAGGCAACGTACCACAGATAGTCCTCAAAAGGTTGAAGGAACATTTAAAATTAATTTTCAAGGTTGATCGATCTCAATTGTACTATAGAATTTATGAATGAATATTCGACTTAACCACCTCAAATAACATGAATCTCATACGTGAGACTCGCGCATACAATTTTTAGAGAGATTTGATTGAAAAAATCGATCAGCATTCACCTTATTATAAAGTCTGAAAAATTAACTGAGTATAAAATATTTTTTAAAGGCTCGATTAAGAAAAGAGTTTACTACTTATGCATATTCATATTGAAGCCTAATTTTTTTTAATATTATTTCATAAAAGATAGCACAACATATTGGACTCTATTAAGAAAGGAATTTATTTTTTAATTGTACATATTGATCACCTAATTTGTTTTTTTATATTATTACAAATAATCTAATATATATAAGTGATATTTGCTTTACCATGAAAACCACATAAACCTGCCGCGTGTACTTTTACTGTGAACCTCCTTTTCCTTAGACTCCCTCTTCCTTTTCCTTTGCCCCTTTTAATCTGCACGCTGCTAAGAGGGTTTTCTCGCCATTTCACTGTCGTTCTCTTCCCTACCATTCCATCTCTTCGCCCTTTGAGTGGACGAGGCTGCGCGTCGATGCCTCCGTCTTCTACGTTCCATCATATGAAGCCCACTTCAGTCTCTACTGCCATTTCCCCCTCATGCTCTCCATATTGCTCCATTTGTTTCCCTGTTCATGTGGATAATGCTACCCGTTCTTGCCTCTACCCTTTCAGGTTCCTGCTTCCATCTTGCGGTTGATTAAAATTCGAGTCTTCAATATATAGGTGCTTTACAGCTTCATCTCTTCTTTGTTTTCCATTTGAATTTCTCTTGTGGTCATTTGGTGAGTAGTGGTCTCTTGAACTTCGTATGAAATCAAAATCTGACAAGTAAATTTGAATGTCGCGATATTTATGGTGGACATAATTGAGAGAAAAAATTAGGGATGTTGTACCCTAATTCACATGTGTGGACTAGGAGAAATTTTCACCAAGCATCCCTAGTTCGCACGGGAAATTAGTTTTCCATAAAACATAAACTCCAATCCCCCTTTATTTTTCATGAAATATAAACCCTAATCCCTAGTTCCCATGATATAATTTAACTTAACATAGGCCTTTTGTTCTCCCTTAAAACTAGTACGCGTTGATTACACACTATCTACATACAATTTTCCCTTTTTCAAACATCTGTATGTATTGACTATCATTCTTATTTTTCTTCTGCTGAGTTTTTCCATTTCTAAGTCGATTTCTATTAAACATTCCTATTGCATAGTGTGA
>JBCEWC010004740.1:0-26542 GCA_038996855.1 Solanum aculeatissimum
CAATTTACACAATTTTAAAATATATTTGAACAAAAGAATTAATATGCCTTGACTTATTTAATTATTTTGAACAAAAAATACTTAAATTATGATTATAAAATTAAGCACGAGACGAGTTTATCATTTATCTACCAAAGCCCTCTTGGTGATAAGTCATATCCCACAAAATACTTTAAATCATGCATATTTATATATATAACTTTCAACATAATTCATACTTCGTTAAAATCATGCTTTTATAATTCATAAAGAGTCATCATAGCTTTCATGAAACATCATATCATAAGAATAGTCCATTAACATTGCTTCCATCATAGTGTGGGTAGACATTCCCACCTTAACACCATCATCATAAATATTGAGGGTTTTCACTACCCTATTCGTCATAACATCATCATAGCTTTGATATCATCATCACGGTCATAAAACATGCTTTTACATGCATGAAATCATAATCATGGAACTTTATAGCTTTGTCATAAGAAACTAGGACTAAGTGTGGGTTCATGAGAAATTGAGTCAAAATCATGCAATTGGATAGAATTCTTAGTGAAAATATGAAATTAAATCGATTTGGATTATTAGTAAAGGAACCCACATCAAATCATTAAGCTCTAATCATGCATACTTTGAAATCATATACTTTTGCTTGAAAATTATATAAATCATAGAATTCATCATAATTCATGCGTAAGTAGTCTTAATTATCATGTAAAAATCATAATTCATGCATTAGGAATCATAACTTAAAAGCCCCTAAGAATTCATCATAAAACTTTGATAGAAAGAAGGTTTTGGATTGGGCTTCATGGATGAAACTAATCCATGAACGAAACCCTACATACCTCAAGTAGGATCCCTAAAATTGAGGGGAGAAATTTGGAAAAATCCTTAGTTAACCTTTAGCTTTGGCTTCAATTGAACCCTTGACTTAGAGAGCCACATATTGGAAACCCTTGAGAGAAACATTGAGAATTAAAGTCTTTGAATGAATTAGGAATAGTTCTTATAGGTACTAGATAAGTTAGGGTAGTTAATATGACCAAAACAATGTAATTTAGGACTTAGGAGGTTTGGAAAAGTCAAAAACACCCTTCATTAAAAACTGCCAAAGTCATCCATGAGACCCCTATCACGGACCGTGAAATGAAATACCGCTCATAGAGAGTCTCGTAGACTAAGGCTTCACAAAGTTTTAGCAACTGAAATTCCCCACGAGTGCACATACGACTCGTAGAAACACACACGTGCCATAGAGTGCTTCGTAACATGCTTTCTTCCTTAGACAAATTTTTAGTTCCTTCAGGCCCTTTTCCATGATACCAATCTACAGGTCATAGAAAATTCTACGACTTATCTGTTACCTCATAATCGAGTTCTAGTGACCCCTTAAATTTCCATCTTATCCTTGCATTTTCCACGAGGTCTCCTACGACCTATGAATTACTTAACAGGTTGTGGAATGGCTCGTAGAGTCAAACCTTCAAGGATTTTCCTCTTTTACCTTTTACCCAAGCTTAAAATTTTGAGGGATGTTGCACTTTCAAAAGCTTCATTATATGTTTGGTCCCACTTGAAAGGAACACCTTTCTTCATAAAATGGCTGAATGGTTGGCATCTTCCAGCTAGATTTAAGATGAACCTCATTAGGTAAGCTAACTTTCCTTGAAGGCTTTTTTAACTCTTGAATGTCTCGCGGATCGGGTATCTTCAAGATGGCATAAAATTTAACTTGATCAATCTTGATCCTTTGATGTTGCACAATAAAGCTAAGAAACTTGCCTGAAGTAACCTCAAAGGCACATTTTAATGGGTTCATCCTTAGCTGATATCTTCAGAGTAATTCAAACACGTTTCTTAAGTTTTTCAATTGGTCGCCCCTCTTTTTTGACTTTACCACTAAGTCATCAACATAACATTTAACATTTTTATGGAGTAAGTCATCAAATATATTCTGCATAGCCCTTTGATATATGGCACTAGCGTTTTTAGACCAAAAGGCACCACTTTATAGCAATAGATACCTTTAGAGGTGCAAAATGCAGTGAGTTCTTCATCTTTTGGTGCTACGCACATTTGGTTATAGCTAGAATAACCATCCATGAATGACATTGCTTCATAACCAATGGTAGCATCAATCATCAACTCCAAAATAGGAAGCAAAATTTTATGTTTTGGGTATGTGTTATTGAGATCTCTAAAGTCAATACACACTCGAATTTGACTATTCTTCTTTCTCATGGGAACGATACTTGAAATACATGTAGGGTATTTAACTTCACGAATAAAGAATGCCTCAATAAGTTTGTTGACTTCATTCTTGATCAATGGGACCAACTCTGGCCTAAAGAGTGTTTGGGCCTACTTGACAGGACAGGCACCATTCTTAACTGTCAATTGATGGACCACTATTTTAAGATTTAAGCCATACATTTCTTTATAACTCCAAGCGAAGACATCCCTATATTCTTTGAGTATATTCATATAAGCGCTTTCTTAATCAGCTTCTAGAAAGGTGCTCAAGTAAGTTGGCCTTGGGTCTTCATCAGTGCCAAGGTTAACTTCCTTTAAGGGATTTATCGTGGCCTTCACTCCTTCTTCCAATTCAAACGGATCATCTCCAACATCTTCTTCTTCTTATGGATCATTGTCTTTGATAGATATAAAGAGGATCCACTAGGACTGAGGAAGGACCACCAGGAATCATGGTTGGATCAATTGGAGTCATAGAAGGGTCAATCAGTGTTGTAGAAGTTGGTGTATTAATAATAACTAGAGCCGAAGAAGCTCCCTCTAATCTAGCCAATACTTGTAAAAGTAGCTCCTGAACTAAGGGCATATCATCAGGGGCCGAAGATGGTGGTACAGTGTCTGTAGGCTTTCTGACTCATACTCAAGCTTTGGAGAAGTCGATCTAGTTTGTCCTCTAGGCGAAGTTTCCCCTCTAGCATATCCTCGGCCCCTGGCCCTATCCTGAGCCCTGCCTCGACTATGAGTGGGGCCATATCACCTGGCTCAGGCTCTCCCAGTGACCGTCAGGATCTAGTAATTAGCATATACACTAAAGGAGTAGATTAGACACTTCTAAAACATTAGACGTAAGGAAATGCACAAATAGAAGCAAGACATGAAATCTTTTCTAATCAAGGGACTCGTAGCCTTCTGAAGATAAGTATGGACATCTATATACCGATCCCTGACACTCTACTAGACACCCCGCTCTTGACTCACGACCCTAACAAACCTAGAGCTCTGATACCAAACTTGTCATGACCCAAAATTAGTTCGCGACTAAAGAGAATAAAGTAAAGCAAAAACAACCACAAGTTTTAAAAATAAAATCCCTAAACCTGGAGTCATAAGTACAAAGGGATCTAAAGTAGTGCGAATAAGTAAATGCAACTGTCTCAAATAAAAATACAAAGCTGATTGAATAGGAAATACATAGACTAGTAAAAAGGTCAACAAAAAAAAGTCTCAAAGAAACAATGGTGACTCGAAGTCTGAGCCTCATCGCTGGATTTGGTAATGAAAAAGGTCTTTGATGGAAAAGAATCAACTACCCTATGGGGGTCCCTGTGCTCGATTTTCAGGGTGGAAACAAAGTAGGGGTGAGCATACCAAAATGTACCATTAGGTTCAACCAACTGGATAGGATAAATTGAACAAGCATGTAATAACTAAGAGTCTCTACCACCTGCATCACAAGGTTAGTACTTAATATATACATTGATAAAAGAAAATAAACAATGTAAGTGCAGTCAATGATGCAATGCAAATGAGATATATGAATACAATGGCATCGCAAGCCATATATGAAGTGGGATCATGACCATCACAAGGCCGACATACACATCTATCAAGCCAAAGCTACCACATAGAACTCGGGGGCATCGCAAGCCATGTACTAAAATATCTCAAGACATCGTAGGTCATAAACTAAAGTATCTCAAGGTGTTGCACGCCTTATACTGTAATATTGCAAGTATCACAATGTCTCAGGTGGTATAGATGCAATATGAGATGTGTGCATGTCAATGTCACAGTTCAAGTACACATAATAAAAATATAAATGATAATAGATGTGTAAAATAGCAATAACATCTAAAGGGCTATGAAAAGTGCATCAACTAGTACCATAATATCATCAATAAGTTTCATATCACCATTCTCTCATCAACAATCAACATGTAAATTATACTGGACTCTGCAAGTCCCAAAATATACTCATAAGTCCTGAATTTATCATGAATATCATCAAATTACCACAAGATTCTCCAAATGATATCACAATTCTCATATTATCACAATAGTATCCAAAATATCTCAATTCTCAAGATTTCATCTTAATTTATCAATAGAATCACAATTTACTCTAATTTTGGCATAAGCAATATCATATTTCCATCACGATTCTATCATATCAATCCAATTACTCAAGAATCAATCTAAATCTTATAATTACCACATGACATATCCAATAAATAAAATCCAGTTCCAAAGGTTAGTCGAACCTATCTCGATGCCAAAATCGCACTCGAACAAGCTTTTCTATCAACTCATGCCTCCAAACGATCATCAAATCAATTAACCACTATCAAATATAGATACTACGCATCAAGGGATGAATTTTGATACTCATATTGGCACAAATTAGGCTAAGGAGAAAAATGGTCAAAATGAGGGCTAAAATTCAAAGTTCTTGAATCTGGAAATTGACTCAAAATAATGATTCTACATGAGAAAAGGAGTCCGTGGGTGAAAATTCACTAAAATTGAGTCGAAATCGAAGGAGAAATCATCAAATGAAGTTTTCAAATCGTAGACTTAAAATTTCCAATTTTAAATATCTAAAATCATGAAATTAAAGATAAAATCAAGATAAAAGTCATGGAAATTAATTAAAATAATGGTAGAAACACTTACCTAGAAGATTTCCACAAAAAGCCTTGTCAAAAATCACCTCAAAAGCTAGAAATATTTGAAAATGGAGTAAAAATGGTGATTCTCAGAATTAAAACTAATCAGGCATAAAATGTACTCCGCGAATGCAAAAGGAGATCCGTAAATGCGGAGCAATGAATGCAAATGCGGAGTAGTGAAGGCCAAGACCTCCACGAATACGGGGCTAGGGTCCGCGAATGCGGAGCCTAAAAAGGTTGTACTCCACAAATGGGGGATCCTATCTATGAACGCAGAGAAGGACAACACCAACACGTCCGCGAACGTGGTAGCTTCTCCGTGAATGCAGAGAAGGAGAGTAGCTGCACCAGAAACAACAAAAAACAACTAAGTCCAAATCTTAGAATGGACCCTCGGGATTCATTCGGATTCTAAGTTTCACAAACAAGACATGTATCCATAACGGAAAAGGCAATCTGGACTTAATAAAATTATCATAATGTGATTCTGAGGTCTTTTTGACACAATTACCAATGCAACTCAATTACACTAATTAAGAACTCAAAATTGCCCTCGAAAACTCTAAATATTATGATGAGGCCACTTCTAGCGTCAACTTCACCATCCAAAACTACTGGAACTATCAAAATTTCATTCTGAGCTTCTGAACTCTGAATGTTGGCCAAAGTCAAACTTTGGCTCTGAAAACAACAAAAGAGAAACTTTGGGTCTAAAATCTTCATTCTAACTCCAAATTCAGTTCTATAACCTCTCTTAGACCAGATTTGACATTTTGAAGCTGATGAAATTGACGGATTTCTAATCTGACGCTCAAAACATAGAATGGTATAAAAACTCACTTTTTTAATAATTTAAGCTTCCAAAAATGCCAAAACTCGTATTTTTCACTTTTAAACATAGGATCTCAATTCCAACAATACAGATAGTTCAAAATAGGTCCAAAGAAACTTGCAAAAGGGAAAAATAGTAATTTTCATAGATAAGCTCAAAAATGACCAACCAGGTCATTATATATGCCCTTGCTTGAGTTGATAAACTCTTGTACCTTGACCTCCCTCAACTCTACCAAAATGAATCGGTAGATTTCCATCAAATAAAAAAGATTCCTAACATTAACAACATAAAATGTAAAGCCTCCAAAGGCCAACATATACATTAATCCCAAAATACATAGCGAGAAGAAAAATGGTAGAGACCAAACTAAGGGCTCACCACAATAAAACTAGTCCTGGATATTGGAAAACTAGCCACGAGCTAGGAGAGGAGCACCTGTTCCTACATGGCTAAATCATGCAAGCAAAATATGTGTTAGTACTTTTGAAATATACTACGTATGAAAGATGCAATGCAAACATGACATTGTAATGCCATCATTCATAAGTAAAGACTTGCATACATGGGACGATAAAGGTAACACTAACATAAGCTTAAGCATGCACAAGGAATATTATTCAACATGAGTAAAATTAATGCATAAATGGAACACATGTGATGGAACCATGTTACAGAATCATAGACGTTATGGGAATATACCTTAATCAACATATAAGACCATATGAGCTACTACATGGAATCCAACATAACCTCCCATGTTGGCACGGGGAGACCACTCTATCACTTCTCATGCATCACCATATAACATAATTGGCCTATGTGGATCCACTAGCCTAGTCTAAAAGGGCTCTTATGGTGGCACATAGTAAATGGAGCAAAGGGTTGCTTCTAGGGTTCCCTTATCGAACCCCACCTCAATGCCTCATTCGATGCCAAGTCATCCCACAAAATCTTTAAAATGTATACTTAGTCAATTTATTACACTTAGAATCATAAGTTGCAATCTCAAGAGTAGCTCAAAACTTAAGAAACCACCAAGTGAGAATTCTCCTTTCATCTTGGGGACCTTCACAAACATCTTTTACAACATTGTCGACATGTTTATATCTATGACAAATAATAACTTTAAAACCTTTTTTTATGCCTAATCTTCATCATATATCATGCAAAACTTGACTTGAAACATAGTGAGCTTAGTCATAAGTTGGAAAATTCATAAATCATAATGAAAAACATGTGTATTCAAAATATGCAAAATAGCCCACACTTCAATTCACATTATTGGGGTCATCACTATTAACTTAAAACACATAAAGATACTTAGTAGAACATCATGTGATGACATTGGGAACATGTAGTAACATAAAACATCATGAAATCATCATTAGCATGCATGGTAATATTTAAGAAACTTAAAGAAAAGGTAAAAGATTTTATGTAGGACTTTATGGGTGAAAGGAGACCCACAAATAAACTCACATACCTTTGGTAAGCCTATGAAGAAGGAATTTGTTATCGTGGAAGAAACCCCTTGAAACCCTAGCCTCCTTAGCTTGTTCTTAAAGAGGGAGAATGCCTTAGGAATTTTGAAAGTGGAAGAATGAAGTTTAGGAATGGGAATCTAGGGCTTTATAGTCCACTTAGGGGCCTAAGGTTCCACCAAAATAACTTATTTTAGGTTTAGGATTGTCGGAAAGGATAAAATTTCCCTTCATTAAAGCTTCCAAACACTATCCACGAGACCTTAGTTATGGGTTATGGATAGAACCATGAGTCGTGATTCTCGTTGTCCTGTTCTTCTTTTTCAATCTTTAGAAATTGGTTACTAACCACCAACCACAAAACCCTTATCTATGGGTTATATATCAATCCACGAGTCATGGATGGCCTCGTGAAATCCTTCCACACTTAGTAAAATTCTTACATTTCTGGACCACATCTGCGAAGGCTTTCTACGGGCTGTGCATGGGACTATGGACCATCCTATTAATTGTGGTTCTCCTTCCAAAAACTCCAAATTTCCTTCATGCCTAGAACCCACACTACGACCTTGTCTACGGTCCATGAATACTTCTATGGGTCGTATGTGCCATTTGTGGATCATTTTACACTTAGTAAATTTTCAACTTCTTAAGACTCCTATCCACGAGTCTGGTCTACGACTCATGGTTTAAATCATGAACCATGAACTTGGCTTCATGGACTGACACTGGGAATTTCCAATCTAACTTTCTGCACTTTCTAGACTCCTAAACTTAGGATCATTACAATTTGCCTTAGACCATCAACATTTAGAACACATAACCAACCTCGATAACAAAGTACCCCATCTCTCCCTTGGGAGAAAATCTCAATTTTCTATTCTACCACTAATTTCTTTAACTCCACTAATGTTGGATCTATGTATTGCATAGCCTTTACCTTCTCTACTAATGATGACTTTGCCCCATTGTGCACAAGAATACTACCCAAATATGAATCACTCATCCTTATACCCTACCAAGTTAATCGGTGTATATCCTTAACCAACTATTTCTTTTCATTTTCAACATGGATGGTACTACCCATGCACACCTTACTAAGTGCATTGGCCACAATATTTGCTTTACTTGGATGATACAATACACTCATTGTCATAGTCTTTAAGCAATTCTAGCAACCTTCTTTGCCTAAGTTTCAAGTCCCTTTAACTAAACACATATTGCAAACTCTTATGGTCGATAAATATATCCACACAAACCCCATAAATATAGTGACTCCATATTTTCAATGCAAACACCACCACCACCAATTCAAGATCATGGGTTGGATAATTTCGCTCATGCACTTTTAGTTGCCTTGAAGCATACTCCATAACCTTGCCATGTTACATCAACACACAACCTAATCCAACATGTGAGTGATGTCCACCTTAACATACATCAGAAATACCAAGAAGGTATTGCGGTCATCATCACATAATTTACCCAACAAGGAGTCAAGGTCGAATCCACAATGAAAGGTTGTTTGAGTTTGGAAGTATTAATTTAAACTAAAAGATTGTAGCATTAATGAGATAGATTTGCAACTAAAATATCTAATAAATGAATGCTGAGTTTGAATTAAACAAATAGTTGAGAGACATGTCAGGGGTGTGCCAACATGGGACAAGAGTTAAACAAATGGGTCTTACTACTTGAATGAATGTGTTAATTAGATGTGAGTAAGCTAGAATTGCTTGTAACCACTACTTCTGGTCTGACAATAGCAGTGTACCACATGAACTTTTTACAACTTCATATGCAAAATCACTATAGGACACGCTAGGCCTAAGAAATTTATAAGAAAACCTTTCAAATACCTTAGACATTGAACACAAAATATGGCATTCAAGAAAACCCCTAAGATATTTTAAGTTATCACACTCATTCCCCACTCCAATCATTTATAATTAATGCAATAATTGAAGATCTAAAAATAACCAAGAGTTTACAGCCTTAAGATTTTCAGTTAAATATAGAAATGAGTATGAACTCACTCAAATTAACAACAAAATATTCAAAATAGATAAGACACAAACTATAAATCAAGTGCTCATGTTAACGCCACACACCTTCCCCCCCCCCCCCTCCTCCCCAATATTAGGGTTTTAGCTAGACATAATTAAAAAAAAGAATTTAATACCAATGTTTACTTCCATATCCATGGGTAAAGAGAAAACATAAGGAATTAGATAGGATCTCTTTTTCTACTCCTCAAATTTCTCTTTCCCAAGCTTCAATTTCCAAAAACCTTTCTTCTCAAAGATGAATGTACTTTTTCTCCAAAAAAGGTTCAGAGTAGTCTCTATGGAATGTTCTCTTTGTATCTCAGCATGTGGTAATTGTCCTTGACAAATCTGTGCAAATTTCACTAATTGTATGCAAATTTCACCATTCATCAGTCAAGGTCATCCATTGTTGAATACTTCAACGGTACGCTGAATATGCACTTAACCACCTTTTAATGCATTAGTTAAAGGCCCTAGTCTCTATAACATTAGATGATGCGACTATGCATCACTGATTTTATTTGACGATCCGCTAAACCTTCACTAGCATCGTCATTTTGCTTAGCACTTGAGGGGTTGGACTTTGCAACATTAGGCAATTTGTGTTGCCCTTCGGTGATCCACCAAATAAGTTGGAGACACCAATTTTGACTGCCTTTTAGGCATTTTTGCTCCTCTGTCCTATGTTATTGAGTTTCATCCTCAATCCTAAATAAAACACAATGATTAGTAAGCATATGAGGCACAATAGTACATTTAGGACAATATTTCTTTATTTTTAAGCTCTATATGAGTCCAAAATATGTACTCATCAACACCCCCAACTAGAAATTTTCCTTGCCCTCAAGCAAATCAATTAGCAATCATTCCAAAGCTAAATGCTTGCAAATAGGGCCATAAGGAGCAACACATATATTCTCCCATTTTCGTCAATCTTCAAAGCCTCTGCAAACCACTTGCGCAATTTTGAAGCCCCAAGAGATGACTAAAGAGTACTCAAGACATAGCTATGCTCATAATTGCCAATGTGATTGCTAATCACTACCTAAAAAATCACATTTTACCCTCATAAGAAAGAAAATCCTTATTCACACATGATCAAGATATTAATTTCAAGGATCTAATAAACACTCACACTCACAAGTGAGAAATGACATGCAAGTTTCTACCCATGGGCTTGCCCTTATTCTCAATCGTTGTCCACTCGATTTCATCTAGACTAGGATCATGAAGGACTTTGCTAGGGTTTTAATATAGGTTCAAGGATGGGTAGGGTAGCGTATGGGTAATAGTGGTTCATCCCTCCTTGAACTTTGCACACACACTTTGCTCTTATGATTCCTTTAATCCTCATTTTCTTTTCATATGACATCTTTTTGCTTTTGGATCACAATCCTAGGTGTCCCTATTGCAATTATTCTTCAACAATTTGGAGGGTCCTATTTTTCAAGAAAATTCTTTTCTTTTTTCATTTTTTCCAGCATTTTTCCTCTTTTTATTTCATCATGTAGGGACTCATCCACTTCTTTTTTTTTCTTTCGTCAACTTTAAAATGGGAGACACCCTTCTCCTACCAACACCCTAAAACTTTAGTCTTTGGCCACTACTTTCTCTAATTAAGCTCAAGGAGGGAATGGTGAAAAATAAGAAGGGATTATCTTTCCAATCAAAGGTTAAGGTTGACAATGTTGCCAAAGAAAGGTTTAAGGCTCAAAGGGGCTCACAAGGGATACTATTCAATGTCAATAGAGGCTTATTTAGTCAAAGTGGACTCAAAAGAAATCAAAGATGGCCTAAGGTCATCTTCCTAATATGGATTTAACCAAAATACACCTCAAAATAAATTGGGCAAGTTCTAGATGTCACAAACATGCCTTTCAACAATTTTCTTAACTCACATGACAAAATGGATCCAAATTTAAACTATGACTAGACAACACACACGAATAATTCATGATCATCGCATATCTAAACAAGATACTCACATAGTCAACTCGAGATACTTCCAACTCATGCATGAATTATTTTCACAAAAGATAGACTAATTGGTGATTTGGTATATGCTCCTCATCCATGGAACTATCTGAAGCAAAGATATTAGCGATTGATACTTGGATTACTAAGGACTCTTAGACTAAAGGTGGGGATAAAAGGGTTTCAAGCTTCCATAAAACCATGATTCATGGGTCGTAGAGCATTTCATGGCCCATAATCGAGGTTTTATGAAGCCAAAACCCTGACTTTCTAACCCGACCCGATATGGTTTAAATAGGGGTCAAAATTATTATGACCCCATTATTTACAAAGAATCAGTAATCCCAAACCCTAAATTTGACCATCCCCTCACGTTTTGACCACAACGCATCAACCCACATCATTTTTCAGCCACCTCCGATGAAGCCCACTTCTCTTAAGGTTTTGAATCCCCATTGTGTCCCTATCATACTCCTCCTAATCTCATTTCAAATCAGTAAGTCTACGATCCCTAAAACCTACCTTATTGAATTGTGATTTTTGTTGAATTTGATTGGGATTGAGGATGGGTTAGCGGAGTTGTGAACCTATTTAAAATGCTATGCCTTGAAAATATAGTCATGATTTTGATTATGTGCTTAAGGTAGAAATAAGTGCCGAAAAGGGGTGGGTGTTTTAGATTGTGTGATGGTACAACTACTCAGTCATTGTAATTTATTGAAGAAAACACATGCATTCACATGGCCAAGTAGTTAGTACACACATTATCAAATGATCGGATTAGTTAAAACGTAGAGTATATCATTTTGATAGGGTAATGCATGACTGGAGTTGGTAACTTGGTGTAAATTTACATGTGGGTGGATAAATCCTTGTTTATAAATGTTGTTTATTTGGTAAAATTGGTTAGGACAACTCGTATATGAGGTTGCAAAAGATTTTTGGACACTGGCCATGTTGACGAGGGTCTTCTACAGCTCATGGATCAATCCACGAGACATGGTTGCCCCTCGTGAAAGGTTCCAATGGTTAATAATCTTAGGGATTCATCATACGAGACCTTCTACTACTCATGGACTGTTCCATGACTCATAGATAGGTCTCGTATAGGTTGCCAATGTTGAACCTAAGCTAGGACTTACATCTATGACTCTATCTATGACTCGTAGAGCATTCTTTGAGTCATGATTTGGCCTTGTGGATACAAGTCCAGTTGACTAAACAGTAACTAAACACTGTCTCATGAAACCCTTTACGAATCATAAAGTACACTACAACTTGTTAAGAGGGTTTCATAAACCCAAACTTCCCCAGTCCAGTTCTGAATTTTTTCTTGTGTTTTGGATTGTAATTCATGGAACTAATTCATTTCGTGATTGTGAGTCTTGCAGGTATTATGGCCCCTAAATAAAAAAAAGAGGAGATTCGAGCCTTGAAGGTCCGTCGGTAAGACGGGGCTATAGATTTGGAGCATGCCCCGAGGCTAGTGGCTCTGTAGAAGAGTTTGGCATCCAGCCAAACTTCGATATAGAGCCACGACAGACTCGGGTGCCTTTGAGGCATTCTACATCATAGGATATTATGGTCTGCCCTCTCCAGTCTAATGAGGAGGTGACAGGGCCATCATTAACATTCAGATGACCTCCTCTGAGAGAGGGTCCAAATTTAGTTCTGAGGAGGGTTCAAATTCCTCATCATCCTCTAGTCCTGGTGCACTCAAGTCATCACTAGATGCAGAGCTCAACAAGTGGTTCATCGAGGGCATGTAGACCATCTTGACAGAGGATATATAGAGAAACGAGCATGACTAACTCGCTTGTTCTATACTGGAGGAGTCCTGGGTCATCACCAGAGGACTCGACAGTGTCCCAAGGCTAGAGAACACTATTGTACGACACAAACTCCAGTGGTTGGCATAGCCGACCGGAAGGTACTCACCGATATTAGTAAGAGAGTTCTTCACCTCCTACGTCGTCATGATTTATAGCACTCCTCCCAAGGGGAAGAAGCCCCTCACCCAACCCAGTCTAGAAGAGGTCAGAGTGCGGGGTCGGGTGGTCGACATGTCAGAGGAGACCATACGGTGAATATTATTTGGACCCGAGTTTGTGGCCCCCAATTTCACAGTAGAGTTTGATCACAGAGTGGGGCAGACACATGATTTGGGGGTGATGAGAGACACGGAGCGTTGGGTCCATTTGATGAGGTGGGTAGCTACTCACATTGCTGCAGAAGGACCTGACCCTATTTGGGTAGCCACATCTTCAGAGCCTATTGTCAAGGCTTCTCTCAGTTTCCTCGCCAAATTTTGGTGGGCGGTGGTTCGCTCGAGGATCCGGTCAATACTTGCAGATAATACCTTGATTCCGGAGAGAGTTGTTTTGGTGGCCAGTATCTTGGTTGGCTATGCTATCAACTGGGATGCACTGATCATAGAGCAGATACATGAGGTGGTCCTAAGGAGGTCCACGATGATCCCCTTCCTATAGATACATCATCTATGTTTGACGGTGGGGGTTCGTATGTTGCACCACATAGATATACTACTAGAGGTGTAGCACACATTAGATGCTTTCTTTTTCAAGGCTAAATAGAATCCCATTTCTCTCCGTCAGATACTGAGGACACAGGTTATACTTCAGGATTTTCCTGCCTCAGTGTCTCTGACCGAGCCCTCCGGTTTTTTCGCTGTATAGACTACAAAGGGCCCCCCATATACTGAGATTGTTGAGGGGAGAGGGCCCACTATTTCTACTGTTGTTGTTCCAAAGTTTGTATTCAAAACTTCAGCTCCTTCTGGCATCGCATTTATGTCAGCATCTTTCCGGGCGCTAGTACAGAGATTGACGCATGTTAAGTCATAGTTGGCTCAGTTACTGCAGTAGTTGAGGCCCTGGTTCTACCAGGTTATTACAGAGGCAGAGAGTCACATGTAGACGTTCACCAGTGCGGCCATCAGAGAGGGACTTGCACTAATGAATGCCCGTATCGACGCATTCGAGGAGTAAATCCAGACGAGCCTTTGCACAACGGCTCCTATTGATTTGTCGGTTATGCATATAGAGATTCAACAACTTCGGGTTGACATTGCTACAACATTGGTTACACCATTTGGCTTGATATCTACCATGCCAGCTGCAGCACCTATTGTATATTTGTTCGCTCTAGAGGAGCCCACATAGATTTCCCTCGGGAAGAGGCCCTATATAGATAATGCAGATGTGGAGCACCTTGGTGGCGAGCGAATAAAGGAGGAGGACCTGCGGATCGCCTTGGCCAGATCTTGAGAGGAGGAGGAGGCGATACAACAGCGTGCATGCAGTTGCTTAGAGGCGAGGGTACCTCCCAATTTTCTCCTACTGTTGGGAGTCCACCAGGCCTGTTGAGGATGGACAGAGCAAGACTAAAAGAGGTGCTTAGGAACCCAAGTATGCTTCTTTTAACCTCAGTTCCTTATATTTTGCTGGGGTGTGGGTGATTATACGACCTTAGTGAAGTCTGAGTAACTTTTACCTATAACTACCCCAATTTTTTATTCCAAAGGATTTTCTTGCCTGTGTTCTTTCCTTGTAAATTTTATTTTATGTTGAAACGACATGTTTAGGATGTTTAGGTAGCATGTGTAGTACATAGTATTTTTATCCATGGCATAGTAATTATTTGTAAAAAAATTATACCCACCAATTTTTTTGTTTTGCTAGTTTGATGGTAACCATGTATGATTAGGTTATCTAATAGTGTTTGTTCTGATAAGTGTGTGAACTATGATAAAAAGAATGATCTAGTAGTTGTGTTAACATGTAAAGAAATGCCATGAGTGAGTGAGCATAATTTCATGATTCTTTACTGTGCTTTAATTCAAAACGTATCCTGTTACTCAGGTTTAGACTCTAGGTAGTTGGTTAGGAAAGGATCTTAGGCAATTATTCTGATTTAGCCCAATTAGCTTAAATATAACCAATAAAAGATGTTAATTATCCCTTGATCCCTATTTATGAGCCTAATATTGATCCTATTCTTTGTAAATACCTAATAAGCCTAGACCTTAATAAATGGCAATCCCAAACTGGGCCCTGGTCTTTTCTTGAACACTGTGTACCTCAGCTCAGGCTAAAAACCTAAGTTGAGGGTGGCTACCCAAAACGTGGCCCTGGTTAAAAGGATAGATATTGTGCACCTCATCTTAGGCCAAAAGCCTAAGTTGAGGGTGGTTGGTATAAGGAGAAGTCATAAAAATGAGGTGAAAAATCTTAGTGATACAGAGAAGGGAATAAATAGAATAAAAAGGGTGTAATAAAAAAGATAAATTTGACAAATTCCCAAACAATGCACATGAATAAGGGCAAAGTGCTAAAAAGAAGAAAAAAGCACCCTTATGCAGTTGAAAAATGGGAAAAGGGAGAAAAAAACAAAAATGATAGGTTAGTAGGGTAAAAGTGGTGAATAATACCGTATCAAGGAGAGCCGCAGTCACTATGTATCCATACGGTCACTTCAAAGCCCCCTGAGCCTACATTACAAGCTTAAAAATTCCTAAGGTGATCCTAGTCCGACTAGTCAACAGGACACAATCTAAAGTATAGGGGCAAACATATGGTATTGGGAACAGTAATTGAATATCGTTTGTGAGAGTGAGTGTTTTGATATAGTCCCAATGAACTTGAATTGAAAATATCACCCAGAGTGTATGATAGGACTCCTTTCTATGAGGGCACTTGCATTGCATTGTTGATACCTAACTAATTCAGCGATATGCTGCTTATTTGTGGTTGCATAGCTTGTCAAAGTTGCACTGTTGGAACTTTTTAGTCTGCATTGGTTTACTGGATAGCTGGCTAATTTGTGTTTTGAGGAGACTCTGGTATCTATTGACATTTTGATGTATTATGTGTCATTGGGTTGATGTTTATGTGTATCTCTGTACTGCTTAAGTAGATTGAGTCCGTCGCTTAAGGACAAACAACAATTTTAAGTTGAGGGTGTTTATGTGCTATAAAAATACAACACTTTTAACGCTTAAAACTTGGGATTTTGTACGTTCTCAAAGCGATGTTAGTAGATTTTTTATGTTTGTTTTGTTTGTTTTTGCAGGATTTCAGTGTTGGCTTAGTTTTGAGCTTGAAGTACAGATTTTGCAGATGATTTGGTAGTTTACGAGACCCTTTATGAGTCGTGGGTTGTTCCATGAGTTGTAGAGGGAGTTTTGTTTGTTGTTCTAGTGAAGGGGTGAAAAGTGAGTCCCACTCTACGAGAGCAGAACATGAGTCATAGACCATCATACGAGCCGTAGAGTGTGGTCATGAATTGAAGAGCAAATATTGAACAGTTGTTGAAAGTGGCTCAGACAAAACCCTTCACGGGTCATGGAATCTTGCACGACTCATGAAGAAGGTTTCATGGAAGATGCCAGTAGCTGTAACTACAATCCACGAGACCCCGACTCATGAGCCGTGAACTTCCTCACAAGCCATAAAAGGCGTTTGTACCTAGCCCCGACACAGTTATCCTATTTCATTTCAGCTTTGTATTTTAAGTACTATAAATAGGTTTTTAGATTTTTATCAGATAGGGAATGCCATAGAACATTAGATACAGTACTTTTAGAGAGAGAATATCAAGATTAAGAGTTTGTGAATAATATTTTATGATTTCGTTAATTCAAGTTTGCAATTTCATTGAGATTTTGGATTTTCGTTCATCAATTCTTGTGCATAAGTAATTTAATTATGTATTCTTCTTACATGATTTCTGATCATACTCCAAGCATGCGTGGCTAAATCCAAAACTAGGATTGTGATAACCATGACAAACTAACTAAGATAAAATTGGATTAGTTGTAATTTCTTGGATGGTGTTAGGATGTATAATTAACTTCTTCACTTTAACTGATTTTTAACGGAAGTCCAATATTAGAACTCGCCTAGTATTACTTGCTCGATCCAGGAAGTGACGAATTGGAAAAGAATTAATTAATAGAGGTTGATCGATTTCTCTCAACTAATCAAGCTACTAGGGGTAGTAGCTTTGGTCTGGAATAAAAAATAAGGGTTAATAACGTAACATCACAAAGACTGATCAAGTAATGTGTTGAAATTCACCTAGATGCTAGATCAAGAATTTAGGAGAACATAACTTACTGTCCTATACCTACACACTAGAAAAGAGTCGAAAGTATCCAAGAACACTTAGTTAGGGAGTCATGGGGAACACGTAGCCCTAATTTGTTTCTCTTTTGATTACAAACACTTGTTATTTTAGTTTAGAATTTATGTTTAATTAAAATTCCCCCCTCGTTATCTTTATTTTTTGTTTTTCTGTTTATGGGAGATATTAGGGTATATCAATTCACTTTACAGAAGTGTGCTAATCCGGAGTCTACCATATTCCTCGTGGGAATGATCCTAACCCATGTTAGGTTAAATACTTGAGTATGACCGCTTAAAAATCTCTAAGTAGGGGTATGCGCTAAGTGTTAGCGTCAGACAGCGAGCAGATCTCTGGGGCAATAATTGAACCAATATTTAGCTTTGGGCGGTCCATAATATATCCAACCAATGTTGTTTTTGGATGTAAAAGGATTGACTCATTTTGAGATGGCATGTTGTTGCTACTTATAAACCCAAACCAAAATCGCGCCGAAATGTTCAACTCTTTTTTTTCTATCACGATCCCTTCACCTAACTACGAAGGGGTTGCACTACCAATCATTGGGGCCAACCAAGCTTTTAGATCATCCAGGGTCTCTTTCTCAACCATGTCAGCCAAATCATGTTGGATCTATAGGTGTACCTCAATAAATCAATTATATCCATCTCATTACAAAGAACAGGCACACCTCTCACTTCTACAATATCGACCAACTTTGGAGCAATTTTAATCTGGCCCTTACTCTTCGATATGACCCTGGAATAAGCCTCATAAAACTCCTAAACCTAGCTTGGAATATAAGGATCCTAAAGTGTGGTGAAGTGTTAAAACTGATAAAACTTTGAAGTGTCCCACAACTTGGGGTACCTATCAACAACCTCATCTATAGACAATCTCCTCTCCTCCAAGATGGTCCTCAACCCTGCAGATTTCAATCTATTTAAGTGTCGAGGGGTTATAGTCTCTTGGATGGTTTGGGAAGTTTGGCAGAGAAGGTCATGCAGTGCTTTTGATAGGGCCTCCATTTTATGTCTGTTCTGGCTCAACTCTGAAGTCGAAGGCTCATATGTGGGGGTTTTGGACCCCGCTTGATCATCGTTTGACCTTGTCCAGTCAACCCTAAGGGACCTCTCTTCATCACTTTATGGACCCCATTGCTCGACCATTTTTCTTTGTCCTTTGCCCCGTTCTTCCCTATGGAGTCTTTGTGGTCTTTGTTTGGCCCGGTCGAAAACTATGGGGGTTGTCCAACTTGAATTAGATCCTCCATGAGTTCCAATATACTTTTGTTGGGCCATAACTGCAAAATAGGCTAATCATGTGTGTGAGTCAATAGTGTGAAAGAAAGAATAAAAAATAAGTATTAAGAAGACAAGCTTGGCAACACAGGTCAGTT
The DNA here is from genome assembly GCA_038996855.1 of Solanum aculeatissimum. NCBI lineage: Eukaryota > Viridiplantae > Streptophyta > Magnoliopsida > Solanales > Solanaceae > Solanum > Solanum aculeatissimum. The sequence continues at coordinate 18,804 of JBCEWC010004740.1, forward strand.
TGTCTGCCAAACATGTTTGGAAGATCGTCGAACTGATTTGACAGTCAAATTGACTGTCTCCTTTCTTTACAATTTTCAAGTCTCAAATCACTATCACATTTTATGATGGATGTGCACATTTGGTGATCCACCGAATTAATTCAGATATGAAAATGACCATTGGCGAAAGTAATAGAACTCAACATCCAAAACCAGTCATAAAAGGTAGTATGTGTGGCATCTAAGCACATTGCCGAGTTGATTTCAGCAATCAAAATGACCATCGCTGAAAGTGACTGGCAAGGCCAACTTTTCCAAAATTCAAAATTCAAGCACATCATACAAAATGTAAGGGAAATTTCATACCCAACCCTACCAACACAATATCACACATATTGATAGGTCCATTTTATCCTACCATTCTCATCACGGGTATAAATTCGATCAAACGACAACTTTACCGTTAAGAAAGGCATCACCCATTCCATGATTAGGCAAGTTCAATTCACTAAATCAAACTCGCAGGTTACTCAGACTTAACCCACAACCCATGAAGCAAACAAACCCAACAATCATGTATTCTCATCTATAATATCAAGCAATATCATTCATTATCCCAATTAAAGCTAAATAACAAGGCATCATGATCAAATTGAGAAAAAACACCATCACATTCAATGATTATGCACCACACATCTCCAATATTACGTAGACCTATAACAAATACTCAATCAATTTCATCAAACATCACTAAAATCAAGAACCCAACTAAATAAGTATAACTTGGAACATAGGGTTCTAAAGGCATCAAGACAACATAGCACACATGATTTCCAATGAGTTTCCAACAACACACAATGATTCTCAATCTTTTAAAATCCTATTCAAGCCCTTACCACTCAAGAATAGCTCAAAAGTAAAAACAAAGGGCCAAAAACATACCTTGATGATGATGTACTGACAATGAGAACAACAAAGTGAGATTTTTTTGATGCATTCCAACACAATCCCAAAGAAAATATGAATTTAGAATCCACAAGGGTGCTTAGTCACTTAGGAAGTGAAAAGGAGAGAATATGAAGAGTGAAAGGATGGAGGAATTTTAAATGAATCAAATAGGTCGGTCAGGCGCGAGATTTGGTGATGCTGACTTACTCCGCCAAACACATTTGGCAATTTTCCGAATGAGTTTCTGGCCACCTTTTCTTACAGTGTTCAAACCTTTTTCCTCAACATTAAAAGGCATTAGAACTTTGCATCACCTAACCATTTTGGCGATTTGCCAAATTTCAACTTTGATCGCCTAATTTGACAGCACCAAAAAAGTTATCAACTGACTCAAAAAGCGGTCAAACAAGTGGTCGCCATTCCAACTCGGCGATCCGTCGATCTAGCATATCATGTCGCCCTTCTTTCCCACTTTAAATTCTCCATTTCACATACCTACACAAGTAACACCCATTATTTAAAACTATCATCACCTCGGGTTATCTCTCAAACAACACCTTAGTTAATGTTGTGGCATGACAGAGTCCTTCTCAAATCATGCTTTCAAAAAATGATCCACCACCGATGCCACTTGAAGGTCCTTCGATTGCTTTATTTCCTTACAAATGTTAAACACCACCTCTTTATTGTTCACTCTAAACTTCAAGTCTTCTCTCTTAACATCAACTAATACCCTCCCGGTAGCAAAATATGGTCTACCAAGGATGATAGGCACATCTACATCCACTTCGCAGTCAAGAATCACAAAATCAGCTGGTAGAATGAACTTGTCGACCTTAACTAACACATCATGCAAAATCCCAATCTGTATTTTTATGGACCGATCAACCATAAGCAATCTCATAGTCATTGGTGAAGGAGTATCCAATCCCATTCCTCAAAAATAGCTAATGGCATAAGATTGATGTTGGCTCCAAGGTCGCACAATGTTTTTCCAAATTTGCAAGCCTCAATCATAGAATGGTAAAAGTGTCTGGGTCATCCTTTTTCGCCACCAAGTTGTTGATCACCATCGCACTACAATGGTGCAATACCTCAATTGTCTCACATTCTAGGTTCCTTTTCTTGGTCATGAGTTTTTCATAAATTTAACATAACCTGGCATCTCCACTAGGGATTCTACTAATAGGATATTGATAGCGAGAGAGATGAACATAAAGAGAAACTTTTGGAACTTGGTGTCGTCATCCTTCCTCTTCAACATTTGGGAAAATAGAGGATCAATCTTCACTTGAGGAGCTTTCAACTTTGAGGACGAGGCAAAATTTTTAGGGGGTCCATTTTTTTCCTTAATCAAATCGCTCCCAACTTTCACATTTCTATCACTTTCGAGATTTCTGAGAGAGTTTCCTTCTTCATTCACAATCACTTCACCACCTTCCACTTCCGGATCATTAGTACCCTCAAATAAAGAGGCCTTGGTTTCATTTCTAGCTCAACATCTGGTGGAGGTACAATTCCTTCAATAACTTTACCATTGTGCATTGTAATGGTCATGCACCACTGGTTATCACTTTTTAGGTAGGCCACCATGTCACTAGGTAAGTCGTCTTTTAGTCATTGGTTGAGATGGGCTGAGATCGTGCCTAGTTGTGTATCCAAGTGATTGATAGAAGTCGAATGTAATGTTATGGTTTGACTCAATTGAGAAAAAACTGACTTAATTTCTTTTAACACTTTATCTGAAGCCTCCACTTTATTAAGAATTCTCGTGAGAATATCCTTGATACAAAACCTTTCTAGATTCACCATAGGCTCCTCAGGATTCATCTTATCATGAGGCAAGACGTAACAATCTCTTTCACCGTCTCTTTCTCCCTACTGTCCCAATCAATCTTGCCACTCTCTTTCTCTCCAACCATTACTATTGTTCCAACCTTGATTCCCGGGTGGCTTTGGAAAAGCCGGCCAAGAACCCATCATTTGGTTCCTCATATAGTGTACCTCCTCATTATAACCAGCATCATAAGGTACTTCATCAAGAGACAAACCACTAGAACAACCCACAACATTTACACTCTTACGAACATCACCTATCACATATTTTGTCAATAGATCAAGTTGAGTCATCATCTTAGCCATATTATCATCTCTGTTTTTTATCCTTAGCCATTTTCTCATTAGATGGTCCCCTTGGCATAGAGGAAATGAGGTCGTCTCGATTATACCAATCTCGATTGATCTGTGTCATGTCATCCAACAAAGTCAAAGCTATAGTAAAATTTTATTTTATTATGTCATCTCTCACCAATTGATTAACTATACCTTTATTAATCACATCAAGGTTGACACAAAAATATTAAAAAATAAGATGGTTCGGAACACCATGATTTGGACATTAGAGTAAGAGTTTTTGGAACCTCAACTACGTTTCATGCAACGATTCCCCATCAATTCTCTTAAAGTTTTCAATGCCCCTCCTAAGTTTCATTATTTTTTAAGGAGGAAAGAATCTTTCAAGAAATTCATGAAGTAACTACTCCCATGAGGTGATAGAATCACGTGGTAGATCCATTAACCACCTCATAACTTATCTAGATAACGAAAATGGAAATAGTCTCAATCAAATAGCCTCCTAAGTAACTCTTCTAAAGCTAAATGGTGAGAAAATATCCATGAAATTATGGATGTGCTCGTGTGGATCCTCATGTATTAATCCACCAAATAATCTTTTCAATTGGAGCAGTTGGAGCATAGTAATTGTAGCGTGGAACACAACATTGCCCGCAAGCGAGGGCAATTTAATTGCTCTAGTGATATTCACTTAGTCCCAATCAACATCATTGAGATTCCCCACATCGTCACCATTTACACTTTCATTGGTACTCATATCTTCACCTAAAAAAGAAATTTAATAAAAAATACAAGAAAAATAAGTAAAAAAGTTAAACTACAATAACTTAGTTCAATCAAACCCATCTAACAAGAATAAAACACCGTTCCTTGGCAACGTTGTCATTTTGATGTCCGCCTCAACATACCTCAAAAATAACAAGAAGGTATTGCGGTCATCATCACATAATTTACCAACAAGGAGTCGGGGTCGAATCCACAAGAATAGTTATTCGAGTTTAGAAGTATTAATTTGAACTAAAAGATTGTAGCATTAACAAAGGGGATTTGCAACTAAAATCTCTAATAAACAAATGTTGAGTTTGAATTAAACAAATAGTTAAGAGAGATGTCAGGGGTGTGTCAACGTGGGACAGGAGTTAAACAAATGGGTCTCACTACTTGAATGGTTATGTTAATTAGATGTGAGTAAGATAGAATTGCTTGTAACCACTACTTCTGATCAGACAATAGCAGTGTATCACATGAATTTTTTATAACTTCATATGCAAAATCACTATAAGACATGCTTGGCCTAAGCAATTTATAAGCAAACCTTCTAATACCTTAGCCATTGAACCCAAAATATGCATTCAACCAAAACCCCAAGAGATTTTAAGCTATCACACTCATTTTCCACTCCAATCATTCATAATTAATGCAACAATTAAAGATCTAAAAATAACTAAAAGTTTGCAACCGCAAGATTTTCAGTTAAGCATAGCAATGAGTATGAACTCACTCAAATTAACAATAAAATATTCAAAATAGATAAGACCCAAACTATAAATCAAGTGTCTATGTCAATTACACACCCTCAACATTGGGGTTTTAACTAGACATAATTAAAAGAAAGAATTCAATACCAATGCTTGCTTCCATATCCATGGGTAAAGAGAAAATACAAAGAATTAGATAGAATTTTTTCTTCTACTCCTCAAATTCCTCTTGCCCAAGCTTTAATTCACCAAAACCTTTCTTCTCAAAGGTGAATATACTTTTTGTCCAAGAAAGGTTCAGTGTAATCTCTATGGAATGTTCTCTTTGTGTCTCAACATGTGCTAATTATCCTTGCCAAATCCTATTTATACTCCGTGTAAATTTTACTGACTTTGTGCATATTTCACCATTCGATGGTAAAGGTCAGTCACCACCAAACACTTCAGCAGTATGGCAATTGTGCACTTGACCACCTTTTAATACATCAGTTAAAGGACCTGATCTCTACAACATTAGGCAAGGCAATTATGCATCTGATCTTGTTCACTGATCCACCGAACCTTCACCGACATTGCCTTTTTTATCAGCACTTGATAGGTTGTACTCTGCGATATTAGGAAGTTTGTGTCGCCCTTTGGCGATCCATTGAATCAATTGGCAACACCAATTTTGATTGCCTTGTAGAAGTTTTTGTTCCTTTGTCCTACGTTGTTGAGTTTTACCGTTCCTGCACTTTAATCCTCAATCCTAACATAAAACATAAATATTAGTAAGCATAAAAGGCATAATAGTACATTAAGAATAATATTTCTTCACTTTTTAAGCTCTATATGAGTTTAAAATTTGGACTCATCAGTGAGGCATAACAATAAATAACAAATCCATCTGAACCTTCTAGTAATGTCAAAATAGGGGCTAAAGTAAGATGATCTTTCAATTTTAAAAACTTTTCTCATACTCATCCTACTATTGAAACTTTACCTTCTTTTGGGTCAACCTCGTCAAAGTGATGCAATAGAAGAGAATCGGTCAACATACCTCCTATAGTTTTCAGCTAAACCCAAAAAGCTCCTAATACTCGAAGAAAATAATGGTCTAGGCCAATTTTTTACCTTTGTTTTCTTTGGATCAACCATAATTGAGCAAATAGATCATAATTGAAGAATAATTCATGTAATTGGATGACAATTGAACAAGACCCATTATGGAATCATGAATGCCAAATAGAACTTGAAGAGAATCCATGTAAAGATCATCAATTTCATGCAATTGAAATGAATTCATATTAGGATAGATCAATAGTCATAATCTAGATCATAATTGAAGAAATTAGGTAGAAATTGAAAAGACTCATAAAAGTACATACTTGAAATTAAGTGAAAAATAGAGAATTTGGAAGAGATTCTATAGAAAAAGGATTTTATGGATGAAAACTTGCATACCTTAAGTAATTGCCTTGAAAAATTTGAAGAATAATGGAGGATTTGACTTGAATTAGTTTTCAATGGAGTTTTTCTCGGAGGAAAAGAAAGCCTTGAGAGTAATTTTCTAGAGAGAATTTTTATAATATGTGATTTATAGAAAAATAGGGTCAATTTGGGGTTTAAAGGCAATTTATAGAATGAAATTTGGTGTAAAAAATTGCCCAAATTCACTTAATAATGCTTGGGAAAAAGTCTAATGCTTTCTCACTTGGTAGAGAAATTTTAAGAAAAAATTTGAATTGTCGTGAAACAAGTTCGCAACACGGAGTTGTTTCAGTCTAGTTTATTTTTGCGCAGAATTTATATTTTGGCTAGATTTGACCAAGGGGCAAATTTGTACTATCTAGGAACTAGTCCACGACGCTCACTTGTTGCGGACCCTTCTAAAAAATCAAGTTTTATCAAAATTTTATTTTGTGATTCGATTGACCTAAAAATCCACCAAAGTTATTTTTTTTACCATTTCACCTTATTATATCATATCCCGATCATCAAAATGGTCGAGGTATTACATCCACGCTCCTCGCTGAATTCTCTAACAGAACAGCGAAAGATGAGAAACTTCATCTATGTAATTTCTTATGAAGAGAAGGGGAGAATTGTGTGGATTATTTTCTTACGAATGGGAGGAGTGGAGAGTGTCGTATGTGGTTATAAAAAAATAAAAAGAGAAATTATTAATGTATCGGCCTTTCTTTATTAATTAACAACCAGATAGTAGCCTTTTAGCATCTGGATATTATTTTGTCGTTAATATTAAATTAAATATTGACCTTTTAACCACAAAAAAAATATTTTATTACTATATATAGACTTTAATGATCGGATTCATATCCCTTCATTAAGAATTGGTTAAAAGTGAAACTTCTTGTAGTGCTTAATGCTTGTTATTCAACCATGCTCCACTTGTACAGGTCTTGTACTAAAATCTATTCTTCCTCTATCAATTGCTAATTCAGTGGATCGATGCCTAGAATGTCTTGAGCTTGAAATTCAAATGATACATTCTAGTTCCATTATAAATCTAGCCCCATGTATTGGTAACAATCTAAGTAAACTGGAGGTGTTCCAAAATTATCTTATACAGCTTGAAAGGCTTTAACCTAGACATTATATCTGGTGCACAGTGGAGCATCACTAGTGAATGACTAGAGCCTGGATTCAAATAATCAGTCTCAACATTGCCATATTCTTGTATCCATTCATAATTCCCCATGGAACAATCTATCCTTTAATATACCCTATGCCCTAACTCCTATTTATTGTAGAAGGAATAAAAATATCTTTCAGACCTTAATGGAGTGAGTTGTAGAGAATCTAGACAATTTTTGAAATCATGTGTTTTAGTTGTTTTTAAAGGTGATCCTTCCCTATTAATTGAGCTCAGTACTGAATTAAAATCTCCATTTAGCACCCAAGGACTTGTGATAGTAGCCCCGAACCTTAATAGAGCATACCATAGAGCAGTTCTTTTAGTAGTTGTATTTTTAGCTTAAACAATAGTAATGTAAGCCTTAAATGAGCTAGAAAGATTCTCCGCATGGCAATGTATAAATTTTTCATTTGTATCCAATACATGTACCTGCACAATAGCTTGCCATATCAACCAAATTCGACCATTAATAACACCTGGATAGTTTGTAACAACCCGAAAATTTCCAAAACTCCTTATGGTTGATATTGTATGATATTATACTAGTCATGGTTGAAATTTGG
>JBCEWC010004741.1:0-26541 GCA_038996855.1 Solanum aculeatissimum
TTGCATTCGGCCACTTAAACTCAACCCGTGGCTACCAAAACTCAACCATGGCTTGTAGTACATCATAGAATTCCAACTATAAGTATCCGGCAACATCCCCATTACTTGAGTCCAAAGCCCCATTTCCCTTAGAGCTTTTGTGTTATGTGTTTAGCATCCGCGCTTCCGAACCGATGACATGTGTGATGATGCTATGATGACTTGATCGAAGACTTTCAGGTTCTCCTTTGTCATGTCACATCTAGGCCCCTATTCGGGTCATGATAGGAATGGTAGCCCAAAGTTTGTGTACTCAAAATAGATGTTGCCCATGTGACACAACACTTATTTTAAGTTAATTGACTAATTACCCTTGCACAGAACCATGTAATGCTAGAAATTAAGTCTAAAATTTCTAATGAAATTGGATGTGTCACATTTTTATGTTGTTGCTTGAAATCACGTGATCTCATGTCATTGGAAGCAAATGGAAACAATTGTTTGAAAAATAACATATGGTTGTGTGTGTATGAATAGTGAAATGACTTTTAAATTATCAAATGGTGGTCGGAGTGTGATATAAATGTCTAAATTGATGTTTGATGGGGTAGTTAATAACTGATACATATGGGGTAATTAGAGAAATTATTGGGATTATCTGAATACATGAAATTATTGCTTTGATGCTAAGTATACTTATTTCGACCTATTGATGATCTCGTCTGGGTCTGAGTACTTTTATGAAACTTCATTAATCTCGGATCTGCCAGGCATGACACCCATCCACGACTCATACAAGTTTCTACGACTCATCTGATCACTCGTTGATACAACTTCTGAAAATAGGCCTTTCACTGGATCTCAACCTCGACACCCTTCTATGGCTCGTGGAAGTATCCACGGCTCGTAGAGTACCTCATAAGTCCTCAAAAACTGCAATTTTGCAGAACTTTGCCCAAAATCATGTCAACTCCTGTAATCTTGCAAAATAAACATAAAAACACATCAAACCTACTAACATCACTTTGAGAAGACACAAAATTCCAAGTCTTAAGCATAAAAAATATTTTATTTTGGCAGCACATTAACACTCTCAAATTAAAATTGTTGCTTGTCCTCAAGAGACAGACTCAACTACATAAGAAATATAGCAACACACAAACCTCAATGTAATGACATACATCATCTCAAAATCAGTCTCAAACACCCAAATCTAACACATCAGTGCATATCAGATAGCCATCAAACAAACCACTACAGTTCAGTATGTATGAGAGTGCAACTATGACAAGAAAGGTAACCACAGGTAAGCAACAATAACTAAAATAGCCTAGAGTCAATAGGGCAACTGAAGTGCCCTCACAACAAGAAGTCTCGTATCTCACTCATGATAGTATTTTCAAATTTAAGGCTTGGGACTGATTAAATCTCTCACACACACAACAGATATTCAAACACTGTGGTCAATACCATATGCTTGCTTCTATAGTCACGACTATAACCTTCGACTACTTGAACTAGGATCACTATAGGACTTTCTTGGCTTGTAATGCAAGCAAAGATGGCTTTGGTATGGAGTTTTAGGAACATAATGACTAATGACCCTCCTTGACAATGCGCTATTCTACACTTTCGCCCTTCCAACACTATTATTTTCAACTCATTCTTACCTCTTCCAATTTTAGACTCTCTTGGGTGCCAATTTTTATTTTGTAGCTCACAACTTTTTTATTTTTCACAATTCTTTTCTTTTTAGCTCAGACTTTTGGCATTTATTTTTTTCCTGGCACCCACCTCATATTTTCCCTTTTTTCCACTGCATCCTTATGCTTCCTTTCCCATTTGTGTGATTTTCCCTACATCCGCCACCCTCAACGTAGGCTTTTGTCTTGAGTTAAAGTACACAATATCCAACCTTTGAACCAAGACCACTTTTAGTAGCGACTCTCAACTTAGACATTCAGTGTGAGTCGAGGTACATAATATTCAAGGAAGGACCAGGGCCAATTTCAAGATTTCACAAACAAAAAGATTTCGGTTACTTAGGTATTCACAAAGAAAGGATAAGGCTCAAATATTAGGATCAAGGGATACATAATATATTTTTGTCGGTCGATTTAGGCTAAGTGGACTAATATGAACAATGGCCTAAGATCCTTTCCTAACCAACTAGCCTACAGTTTTAGTCGGAGTAACAGGGAAAGTTCTAAATTAAAACACAATATAAAAATCATGCAAATAAGCTCACACACACTTGACACTGATTACACTATCAACACAGATGCTCAGATCATGTTTTTTTATCACAAGTAAACCTTAACTTATTAAAACAAGCACTATCAAATAATGATTTTGCATAGTTGTTATCAAACTACCTAACAAAAAAAATTAGTTGGGTATCATTTTTTGATAAAAACTAATATATTCCGCAAACTTCATTACAATATGCTACTAATACTACTTATACATCCTAAACTGCCCATTCAGTAGAAAGTAAATGTCCTTGGCGAAAGAACACAGGCAAGAAAACTCCTCGGACTCAAAAATAGGGATAGTTATAGGTCTTGATTACTTAGACTTCACCGAGGCCTATAAGTACCCGCACCCCATCGAAATCAACTACATTGTTCTCAATGCACAAAGTATAGAAAAATAAAGTGTAGGGGTAAAAAAGAACATACCTGGGCACCTCGGGGCCAGTCTCCAGCTATTTGACCACCCTCAACCTGCCTAGTGGTCTCCTCTACAGTAGTATCATGTCTGAAGGGTGCAGAACCCCTCACTCTCTCAAGATTATGAGCCCACCTGGATTGCTCATCTGTAATGGAGCATCGCCTATCAGCCTCAAACTGTTGTATCTCTATCAACTTTGCCTCCCACCTCATAGCATTTGGATCATCAATCTCAAGATGAGGCCTCTTCCCAAAGGCATAGAGTGGTGGATCCTCAGTAGCAAATAGATCAACAAACCCATCGATAGTAGTGTCGACCATGGGGAGTACTAGTGGTACTGCTATTGCTACTCTTAACTCTGAATAGAACTGTTGGAGCTCCTTCTGCATAGTAGTAAGATCAGGAGGCTACATTGTACTATAGCTCTGCTCTACTCTCCGCTCAAATGCATCTATGCAGCCATGTACAAGTGTAAGTCTCTCCTCTGTAGTGGTGATACAGTGCGTCCACATGTACTCTTCTGACTCTAAAATAACTTGGCAAACCCAAGGCCTGATCTATTGTAATGACTGAGCCAACTAGGACTAGTACGAACCAACCACTGTGCTAGAGTCTAAATATACACCGCTGACACGTATATCATGACTATGAAGGATATGGACACTACCTTTGGTGCAGTTGTAGTAGAAGGTATAGTGGGCCTTATCTTTGTATCGGTCTCTGACTGTGGAGCCCCCTCAACACCTAGAGCAACACTAGAACTCAAAGGCTCAAAAAGTGGTACTGCTATGACAAACATCCCTGATATATACACCGAAGGGTGTGGTGCTCACCGGAGTGCCACCAGATTCTCATCAATCTTTATCAGCTGGCATCTAATATCCTCTGAACCTTAATCAGAGCATCCACCTGGTGAAGAATCTCCACCACCGCGGATATGCATAACCTTTATATGCATGGAAAAGGGATGGAGGTGGACCTCTTTAGGGCCGCCTCATGAATCTACTTTGTGATCAAGCAGGCCCAATCAATATCATAGCCAACTAAGATACTGGTAACCAATATTATGTGATTTGATGTGAGTGTCTTATTAGCATGTGTCAGCCAGATCCAAAAATGCACTACACCCCACCAAAACATTTTGGTGAAGCTGAGTAAAGCCTTGACAATCATTGATGGCGTGGAGATCCAGTTAGGATCCTAGTTGTGCTCAACAATGTGATTAGTGATCCATCTTATCAAAGTGGCCCTGCGGGCTGCATCCCTCATTAGGCCACAGTCCCGAGTCTGGCTCAATCTAAAATCATATTAAGAAGTAGAGACTGGAGCCTTGTACTGGGGACCAAATAGAAATTGATGTATGGTGGACTCAGATATTTCGACCTGATGTCCCCTCACCATTGTTTGGGTAAGTCAAGGTCGTGCAATGTATCACTTCCCTTTGGGGGTCGAGTGTGCAATAGTGGTAGCATAAGAAGTGTAAGACTCTTGAACTATCGCCAAGGAATACTTCCCCTATGGAGCTTCTAACTACTCCAATCCATAATGAGCTATAGTATCCCGGAGCCCTAGGACATTATTAAGCCTAGTGGTAATGAGTTGGGGCTTCTCGAAAATAGTTCAGGCCTGTCAATCTCGCTCATCATGCTGGAGGTCATCTCTATATACATGTTGCATCACCTATACACACCATCTTCTAGTAAGTGTATCAGGAGATGATAACGGTATTGGTGGTGCAGGAGTAGACTCTGCAGACTTAGAGCTAGACTCCTCTCCTAAACTAGAGTCGACATTTTTCCGTGATCCTGACCCTTTTACAAAGAAAGTCATTAGTATCAAGCTACTCTGTCTGTCACCTCCCTATTCATACTGGGGAGGTTAATCAACTATGGCCAATGTGCGGATCAACACTATCTATTTGGTGGCTGTGCGAGTCTGTCAAAGCTTGACGCCCTCATCTAGATGGATGCCAAGCTCCTCTATTGAGCCACTAGCCTCAAACTCATTTAGCTCATCTCGTAGTCGGTCCTGCATAGCCCGTATCTCATCTCTCTTAGGTTTAGGAGCCATAATACATGGAAACACAACATTAGCACACTTTTCAGCCCCACAAGTATAGGCAAAAAGCAAGAAAATATTAGAAATAGTGACAGAAGAACCTACAAAGGCTTGTCTACGAGTCGTAGGGAAAATTACGGGCCATAGAAGTCCTTTGTAGGTGGCAGGGTACAATAAACCAAGTTACTGGAACTGGACCTACGAGACTAGGTACGGCTCGTAGAACAAACTATGAGTCATAAATGTGGTTCTAGACTTAACATTTAGCAGGCATCACCCTACGAAACCTATCTACAGGTCATAAACTAAACCATAGCTCATAAAAGGTTTTGTCTGATGGAAGATCAGAAATCCCCAGGCTACTGGTTTCACTCATGAGGGGTAATTACAACTCGGGGATTAATCCATGAGCCATAGAAAAGCCTGGTGGTGTAAAAAACACCTCATCTTAAGTTTTCTAAGTCCATCAAATGGGTATTGATTTTAGTGTCATTAGATTTGTTATGTGATTATTGTACCATATTTGAATAGATTTTGGTGAGTTGGAGTACCATAGAAGGGGAAAAGCAACGATTTTGACTTAATTTGAGGCAAGTAGATTTCTAACCTTTTCCTAATAAGGTAGAACCTTGTATGCTCCTATATCTAAGTAATTGAATAATTGGAGGAACAAATTGGGGTTAGATTATATTTATTATAGGCTTTAATGGTTGAGTTTCAGTGTTGAGCATTGTGGTTGTTGTGAATTCTTAGGTTGGTGCTTTATTGAGGGGATTATTTACCAATTGTAGTTGATCTTAAGGTTTTGATGAGGATGGTAGTATCTTGTGAAATAATTGTGCACTTAAGGATTTCTTGGTTCCTATTGTTGAATATATGATGCATATGAACATCTTACATATTCTATTTCCATGAACATAACTATTTGTCATTATTATGTGCTTGCTTGATGATACATTGATGATGAAAAACTGAAGGAATGTGATTCTGGATAGAGAAAAAGAAAACAAATAAATGAAATGAAAGGCTGACGGGAAATGGTTACAAATAGATATGAAAGCAAATGTGGAAGAGAAATAGTTCATGCAGATACATGGTCCATGTGTGGCCACCATGGGTTCTGACTAAGATAGTCATCTAGTCAGTGAATGTGTATCGTAGGACAGATATGCATCATGGTTATTTAACATCGCATCACATTATTCACATCTCATGGAGTTCACTCCATCTCATATCATACGTACTTTGTCATTACTTTGTTATTACTATTGAAATTTCATACTTATTGTATCACTGATTTGAGTAAGTGTTGGATTTATTTACATACTTGTGTATTTAGATACTATGTCAGGTGATGAGTATATCCATGTTATTGTTATTTCTATGTTATATTGTGCTAGAAGTTTTCTTAGTGCAGGGTTGTAGTTCGGTGTATTGTGGTTGGGAGTTAAGGAGCACTTGTGTTCTTCATTGCTTTATTTTAGGTTAGTTCCATTTTGCTAAGTACCCAGTGTTTTGGTGCTAAAACCCTTGCTACATTTTTGTAGGTTGTGAGCTCGGTCCATCCTGCTAGAATTCTCCTGTTAGATCAAGCTTCTTGATCACTTGTGAGGCAAATGATTATGTCTTCAGCAAGCCTTTGAGGATCTCACTTTATGTTTTGTTATATTTGAGGACTAGACACTTGAGACTTGTATTTCACTTGAGTATTTTATATTTAGAGGCTTCTACATGTGACACTAGCTCTTGGGATGGTTGTATTTTTCTTTCTTCTGCTTATCTATCGTACTAGACTATTTATCTTTCATTTTAATTATTTTTTAAGTTGTTTGGGTTTGGGATTACTCGCATTGATAGGTTAGGTGAGTATCATCACACCCGATTTTTGAGTCGTAACAAAAAGCGAATTCCAGCTTCTAAGTCCCATTATGGGACTTAGATATTTGGGGATTTTGCGAGCAAATTTCCACCAAAATTCATCATTGTTTTTCTGTTGGCTTTGGTAATCTTGTGGGGACGTTCCCTTGACCTTGTTTCTTCAAAAATCTTTGTGAGTTTTGCTCATTTTCATTATGTTTATCCATATTTAGGCTAGTTAGTATTTGATAGTTTGTGGGTTGTTTGAGGCCCTTCCTGTGCTCGGAACGTACCCATTTTTGGAGCACAAGTTTCTTGAACCTATTGAAACCTTGTGACGAAGTTAGTTTTCCAAAATTATCTAATGGTCCCAATGTCAAAAGTTTTTACCAAATTGTAAACCAAATTTAATTATAGCATTATGGGTATCGTTAGACTCGTTTTGACTTGTAAATTCATAATTTTATAGAGTGATATCGTTTAGAGGCTATTCGAATTGGTTGTATTTCTAACTTTGAGGTAGGCTATGGATTCCCCTTTTTAGACTTGGTTTTGATTGATTTTATATAAATTAAATAGTGTTGTATGAGTATAATGTAAATTAGTGGAGTTTTAGTGAATCTGAATATTGATGATTGAAAGTATTGAATATTATAGATTTTGTGGTCGAAAATCTTATTCTAGGAAATCCTTTGTGTTGTGTCATAGAAACTCCTTAGAAATGGCTTGTTAGGTTATTTGGTCTAAGTGTCGGATTGCCGGGTGGCCGGATTACATGGTTTATCATGCTTATGTTTGCATTCATGACTTGTGAATTTTGAAAAATCTCTTAAAATTTAGAAAGTGACTAATGTAGATGAATTAATTTGGTTGTTGACTGTTCGTTGATCATTTTGACCTAATGTAAGTCTCAAAGCAAGTGATTTGGCGAAAAGTTAGATGTTAGAAAGTTTATGGGATTTTTACAAAAATTTGAGAAATTAGTAGAAATATAGTACTTTGTTTACTTCATAAAATGGGTAGATTTTTTTTTTATATTGATAGCTTGATGTAATCCCAGTCGGTCCGTAAAAATTTTGGGTTACATATTTTTTATGGAAGCTCAAGGCTATTTTGGGCGACCTATAGACTTACTTCTGGGTTACATAGTACACTTATTGATAGCTCAATGATATTCCGAGAAGCCCATAAACATTTTGGGTCATGAATTTTTGGTTTGGAAGCTCGAATCTATTCCAAGCGGCCAACGACTATTTTTGGACTTATTTCTACTGTCATTTAAATGGGAATTATTTGAGTTATGTATAAGAGGAAGAAAGGAGATTGACATAACTTATGATATTGGTTGTATTTTTAATAGATTGATGTTACTTCCCTTACTTGTTTACCTATGGCTATTTGTTATTATGTCTTATCTGTTAAATTATCATCATGCTATTTATTTTATATATTATCTATCTGAATTCGATCGGCCTATGATACCTTCTGGATACCCCATATTTGGTACTCATGTTGCACTTCTGTATCTTTTTGATACAAACCCTAGTTCGAGCCATCTTGAATACGCGTCTAGTCATCCGTCGCTGCTGCCAATTCGAATAGTGGTCAACTCCTGGCATCCAGAGACTTACTGCTTTTTCCTCTTCATTATCTGATGTTATTTTGTTTATCAGACATTTAGACTTTTATTGTGCTTATTGTATTTATCATCATTTGGTAATTAGTAGATCTTGTATATGGTGACATCAGGTTCTGTGGTTCGGATCTAGTGTTAGCTTGTCTTTTGGTTACTCTGGACATTTAGCATATTTCGTATCGTATTGCATATCTATGCTTTTGTACTTACTTATTGGCTATTTTATTTCATCTTTCACTTTCTAGTTTTATCTATATTGTATAAATGGTTTTAAATTAAATTTTAAACCTTGGGTCAGCTTGCCAACTCGAGGGTTATAGTAGACATTATCATGAATCGATTTTTGGATCGTGATAGCACCAGACTTGAAAATTTCAAATTTTTTTTGCCAAAGAGCTTACAGGGTGTTACATATAAAACCCAACCCAAGCCCAATAATAATAACAATAAGGGAAAACTACACATAATAGATCCAATTGTGAAACTATTTACTCAAACAGGCGTACCCTCATGCCAAACTTAAAAAATTCTTGATCACCCCATGAATTCTATATACCATAAACACATAACTTTTATTTACCACTAAGTATCTACAAAAGTCATCATGATAATCTACCATTAACTTTCATCAATGAAGTAGTATCCATCCAATCCAAGATCATCAATAACATATATAAAATCATAAGTTCTTTCTGTAATGCTTCCATGAGTCATTTATTATGATTGAACAATCCAACCTAACATGAAATGTAAAATTTCTAACATATCATTGTTTGTTACCCAACCATAACCAAATTTTATGAAAATTGATAATCTTTCATACACTGGTGGTGAGTCAGCGCACCTCACATTATCACACAAACTCAAAGTGAAAATCCATAAAATTTACAATTCTGAACCATGGATCTATACATGATGTCTAATCTCCTCCACTTTTCTTAACTTGTATATGTCATCAATGTTGCAAGAATGTTTGAATGTTTAACCCATACTCATGGCACAATCCTAAATTCTAAAACTCTTTGATTCCGAAGGTGCATGTACTAGCTCCAAACCCATTTATTGTCATTATTCCTTGAGAAACTCCACAACAAATTGCCTTTTATTTCATACTACTCAATTGCAACTTTATTAAGTTCTTTCACCATAAAAAGTAGAAGAGTTTATAATCAAAGCCACTCTCAAACCCCTTCAAAATGCTCAATAACCAACATAACCAATCATCTCATTTCCTGACTAATCCATACCTTGAAATAATTGACTATTAAAAATTTAAACTCATACATGAAATCTTGGATCTCGATTCACACTATGAAACCAATTCCCTATTCAATCATGATTAATACATACCTTGAAGATCTAAAGAGATTGCATACCCTACTTTATCATCGATTGCTTTGTCATATATCTTATGTGCCCGTCATTAGCAACCCAAGTAGTATTAGTCACTAAAGTGAAAGCCATAAATAAACTCATTCTCACGCTTGAGCCAACTTCTATAGACTTCTCTCTCATATCTTACCCAATAGTCTCTTAACCCTAATGGTACAAGTGTAACCATGTTACCATATGCCGAACAAAGTAACCAAAGCCATGACATACTACAAAACCGATCTTATAGTTGATATGGTAACCTAATCCCAAGTCATACCAGCTAAATTTACTGACTCGACCAATTATCTACATGTACTTTCTTACTAGCATTCCCATTTACATTTATGCAAGTGAATTGTCAAAACCTTATTAGTTCATATGGTTACTATCTCAATATCAACACGCTTCTCTTGGCTTAAAATGAAGTCACCAATATTCATATAGATTTCTAGAATAAAATCCACACATAAACATATTAATACCCATTCAAAGATTCACCACTATGACTTTCCTCATGACCAATTCCAAACTCAAGCATCCATAACAATAATCAATTGGTTCTCCCCCAATGTGAGAGTAATGCCAAACTCTGCTACTTGAGTAAGTGCAACAACTAATAACTCCGTAGCAACTAGTGTTCACACACAAAGACTAATACCTCTTTACTCATATATTGCCTGCACCACATTAGAAGACCCACTAGATTCACCACTAGAATGCATCATACCCCCCTCGCCTAAAAAGTTCATACTCAAATAGTCCATACTTTTGTCTCATTTAATAGATGTCATACATAATCAAATTAGTTTTATCTCTCATAAAAAAATATACCTTTTTCCATAGACTAGGTGGGTAACAGAAGCAACACAGTCCATATCTCTAGAAAAATAGACATAATTACCACCATAGTAGTCGTATTATAATCAATTGTGCTATACATCCACTCCAACAAGACTTAGTAGAAGTTCTGATTCCAATGAACATAATGCCATCGTCTTCCCATAATAAGCGACCCTTATTTGACAACCTTAACAACTGTAATCCCATAATTATTTCACTAATAACATAGTCATTTGTCTAACAACGTTATGCTACATTTATAAATCTCCTCAAACATCTAGTAGACTAAGAAGTACAACCCGTGATGTTACATGGGTAACAAAAAAGAATATGATGTTAATACAGTCCTCCAATCAATTTCACCTTTCAATACCTTATCTTTAACATACCTTATCAGACCTCAACCAAACACAAATCTCATCGAATTATAGGACAATCAAAGGTTGACCACACATTCATACATTAAGTCCATTACCTCTTCCTTGGAGTTGGACCAAGTTCCAAACCACACAGTAACATCTCATATTCCCACATAAAATTCCAAGCATGGGTTTCACACAAAATGATCACTCAATATTCAGAATCATATTAACAACCACTGATCACACCCAAATTATACCTCCAAATTAAGGTATAATCGGTCATTGTTTCAAATATAGAAACTAATAATGGTTAAGGTTGGTCCTTTGAGTAATATGGTCAAGACTTGGAATAATTAAAGCAATTTTAAGGAATTAATCAACTTATTCCCAAAGGTGGGGGGTTTTATGATAAAATAGCAACAATTAAAACCTATTCTAATATCAATTTAGATGCAAGTATTACGAATTTAGTAAGAGAAGATAACTAGAGTATTGTGCTCCCCATGAATTCCTAACACAGTATGACCTCATAATTGTAACCTTTTTTAGTGTGTAGCATGCAAAATTGGCAAGTTATGTTCACCTAAGTCCTTGGTCTGGAAAATAGGCAAATTTCACCACGCTACTTGGTCTGTCTACGGGTGTCTCGTTACTAACCCTTATCTTTGTCCGAGTACAACAATCTCTTGGTCCATTCAGGTTGATTAGATGAGAGTACTCACATCAAATCCTATTATTTATCCCTTATCCCATTCATTACCCTCTTGGCTCGACAAGTAAGAATAAGACGAGTTCTAATGTTGGTCGCCATTAAAAAGCAATCAAAACAAAGAGATAAATAATACATATATGCATACTTTCAAAGTATTACAAATTATTTAGTTTTTAATTTGTTAGTTCTTCATTGTTCCCTCAACCCTAGTTGTGGATTTAGCTACTCATGTTCATTGTAGATAATAAAATCATGTTTGATGTTTGCATAATTAAACACTTACAACGAAGATTTGAAGAATTGAAAAGCCAAAATCTCCACGTAAATAGAAATACAAACATCTAAACTTAAGAACACAGTGTAGCTCCCAAAATCTTCAAGAAAAAACTCAACTCAAAGTAATACTATGTTCTCTGATATTCTACACGTTCAAAAATAAATAAAAACCCTATTTATAGATAACAAAAACCAAATCCTAAATGGACAAGAAAAACTGGATTCGGGCCCAACCACGAGCAAATAGGCTCGTGAACTGATCTACGGCTCATGGTCGGGATGTTGTGAATTTCCATCCTAAAAAGTGGGCACCATGTACGAGGCTGCATGTATAACTCATAGTTTGGACTACGAGTTATGATCTACTCCTTCCTGTTAACTTCCTAAAACTCTAAGCTTTAGTCCCATGACCAAGTATACGGGTCATGGAATGAACCACGACCCATCTTGTTAATCAACACTTCATCTTAAGAAAATCATCTAAACTCTGGATCAAGACCACCAACATTCAACTATAACTCTTGGATCAAACCACGACTCGTAGGTGGTCTCGTACCAAGAAAAAGTTGCAATCTCATGGAAATCCTCACAAAAATATCTCAAATCCTAAAGTCCTATAAAAACAACACAAGGATACATAAAATCTACTTACATCGCTAGATAACAAATAAAATTCTAAGTTTAAAGCATCAAAAGTGTCATATTTTTGAAGCACATCAACATCCACAACTTAAAATTGTTACTTGTCCTCAAGCGACGAACTCAATCTAACATAAGCTTCTACAACAGACATACATATATCAATCACATGCTATATATCATAGGTCAGTAAATCACTGATACCCTCACAAACCATCACTGTATATATAAGATATTTATCAATAAAACTCATGCGAATCAATACATAAAAGAGTAATTGTGATAGACAAGGCAATATACATAAGCAACAATCATCGAAATAGTCCAACAATCAACATTGTCATTTAAGTGCCTTCACAAATAAAAGATGTCCCTTTTTTCACAAATGTTGATGTATTTCTATTCAATGCCAGGGACTAATTGAATCCACTCACACTCACAACTGATATTTAAAAATTGTGTACAATACTATAGGCTTGCCCCTATATTCTAGACCATGACATTCAACTAGTTAAACTAGGATCACCATAGAACTTTCTTGGCTTGTAACTTAGGCTCAAATGGCTTGGTCCGATCATTTAGAACATAGTGACTAATTTCCCTCCTTGATAGTGCGCTATTTTGTACTTATCTTTACCAACACAAATGCTTTTATGACTCATTGTTCCCTTTCACACACTTTGAAACTTTTTGGGAGTCTTTCCATGCTTCTTACGCTCTTTCCTAGTTATTTTTCTCAATTATTTTTCTCTTCAACTCTTTTTTTGGCATTTGTTTATTTTTCACACACCCATATCATATTTTTCCTTGTTCATTGTATTACTTTGATTCATGTCCCGTGTTATTGTAATTTCTTTGCAGTTGCCAGCCTCAACTTAAGCTTTTGGCCAGAGTTGAGATGCATAATGTTCTACCAATGAACCAGGTCCACTTTTGGTAGCCACCCTCAACTTAGGCTTTTAGCCTGAGTCAAGGTGCATAGTATTCAAGGAGAGATCAGGGCCAAATTCGAGATTTACACAAACACAACGGGTAGGTGACTTAGGTATTTACAAAGAAAAGGTACATATATGGCTCAAATATTAGGATCAAGGGATACACAGTGTATTTGGTTGGTCATGCAGGCTAAGTGAACTATTATGAATGATGGCCTATGATCATTTCCTATTGAAATAACCTACAACTCAGTCAGACTAACAGAGTAAATTTTGGATGAAACATAGTATTTTTTTTATGGGGAACAAACCTTGTCAAAGGGTCCCCACCCCTTTGACGGTCAGGGGTTGAGCCTCACACCCCTAAGCCTTATCATATAACTAGAAAAAAGAAACGAGTACAAGGAAGGGGACATAAACCTTACCTCCGATCCTATGGTGGTTCAGAAACTGGTCATTCTACTAAGGACAACCAATTTATCCCCATAACTAGAAGAAACCAACAAAGAAAAAAAAATCCTATGAGAGGACTCCTCTCAATACAACTTTTTCTAAGAAAGAATTAAATAAGAGAGACTCTCCTTTTACAAAGAAACTAAAACAAAAACTAAAATCTAAAGAAATAAGAAACTACAATCAAGGAGGGTGTTTGATTCTCTTTAGTCTTCTTCTTCTAAAGTAGACCATACCCATCTTTTCCATCAAATAAACACCTTTGATCTTTGAGGGGAGTTGCTGATACATGTAGTACTGTTGAGCAATATCACACCTATGACTCAATTTAGAAAGCATATAATTTGTAGTATTGGATTCTCTATAAATATGATGACACTCAAAACTTCTAAATTGTGAAATGATCTCTTTAAGATCCCATAGGAACTGAAACAGTGACCAAGGAGCTTCACCTGTTAGTTGTAATCCAGTGCACCAGTAATTTGGAGTCTACTTCCAGTGAGACATGGTGATATCCATGATTAATACACCACTGTAGTCCATAGGTTGTTGCTTGAATTTTAGCCTGGGTGTTGGTACCTACTCTTAATGGAATACTGAAGGCAAATAGCATGATCCCCTACTGATTCCTTAAGATTCCACCCCCTCCAATGTTACCAAGATTAGCTAGTGCACTACCATCTGTGTTGAGTTTTAGAGTTCTGCCTAAAGGTGGTTTCCAGATCACAGTGGTGATCTTAGTTTCATGAATGCAACCTTCCATCTGATTTATAATCTTGGTCCAGTCTCCAGTTCAATCTAAATAAGGATAGGCTGTCATAAGGAGGTATAAAGTATCTCTAACAATCATATACTACACTCTAATAGTGCAGGATTTCTTATCTCTATATTTTGTTGAGCATCTATTTTTCCACAGATTCCAGCAAATAAAAATAGGCAGAGACTGCAACAAAGTTTTGTGAACATCATTCTTTGGTTTCCTGTTCCACCAAAAAATTAGTAAGCTTTGTAATGGCATGGGACTGTGATGAATACCCATTGAGAAAGAGAAATGATGCCATATATGAGTTGCAAAATTCCCAGTTAAAAAGATATGTTGGATGTTGTCCATCCCTGACCTATTGCAGCAGTATCAGTCAACACCAAAGGTAGACATTATATCATTAATGGGAAGTTTTGTACTTAAAGCTCTCCAGACAAGAAAGGAAACTTTAAAGGGGATATACCTATTCCAAATAAAATCACTCACCATATTTTTCTCCTTCTTCTTTCTAATATAGTCCCAAGTTGATGCAATAGAGAATGTACCTTCATCAGTTAGTTTCCACACAGCTTCATCAGGAGTATCTAGTTAATAATGAAATTTGACTTGTAAGATATGAGGAATCAACATCACTGGAGCATGTTGCTTTATCCTAGCTTTATTCCACTGCCCACCATTCAAGAAGTAAGACACAGTGACATTATTTAGTCTGACACTTGCTGAAGTGTATAAAGAAAGGGGGCCAATGCCTAACCATTCATCCCACCAAAAGGAACAAGTTCCTGAGTTGAGCTTCCATGTAATGTGCTTTTTAACTTCTTCCTTATTTCTAGTCAGGTATTTCCAAACCAACGACTGATCTTTATCCCACTTCTTAGCCACATGATTTACACTTTGATAGTATTTGGCTTTTAAGAATTACCCCCATAGTGAGTTACCAAACCTGAACCTCCACCATTGCTTGTATTGAAAAGAGGAACAAATATCTGCAAGAGTTCTAAAACCTATGCCTCCTTCAATCTGAGGGTAGCTAAGAGTTTCCCAGGAAGCTGTCACACACCAAAAGATGAGGAGGCATGACTGGCACTCGATACCACCATTGGTCGAGTAAGGAACTGAATATACTAGTTACTTAAACTAGGGGCCAAAATATCGAGCAACATAACGTCTAAAAAACTAAGACTGAACCATTTAGGTCATGACCTGGTCATCAATGAACCAAGCACATCAAGATAAGTAACCCAAAATGATAAAGTATTGTCTAGACAATAAGGCTACAACAACAGAGGTACAATCACATGCTACATATATATATACCAATCCCATGATTGGAGACCGAAAGGTACCAAAAAATAACCCAAAAGAACATGTCCACAATAGCCTCTAAGAAAATCACTAACACTGCCGGGATAGGGCCCCGACTATACCCAACTGTACAACCAAAAGTAAACATCTGCAAACAATCCATAATTTGGCATTAATGACCAGATTTTTCATATAACGTTTACGCGAGGAAACGTCTGTAGAACCCCGTACAAATGGTCATAAAAGAGCCCCAAAATGATTACCTAAACAAACCAGCTGCAACCATTCAATAACTAGCAGGAACACCATATTTTTATAGTCCAAAAACAGCCCCAAACGTAGCTAATAAGAGGGGAAAACAATTGCAAAGCGTAAGACACACATTCTGAGGCACACAGATGAATTTTAACGGTAAAAATGCGAAAAACTTACCAAAATTTCTTATGGAGCTAGTTGGAGCTTTCTCTTCAGTTCATGAACTATTTGGGACTAAAATAGGTCTATTTCCAGTTATAAAACATCAATTTAGCCAACATCTAGGTGGGCTTGACCCGACCCGGTCCATGACCCAGTTTTCTGCTCGGGCAATCGCGGTTAAACTCTTATAACATTTTATTCTGAAGTTAGATTGATACATGGTTTTATGCGTTGAAAACTAGACTTATGGACCTTCAATTGGATATGTTATGGACCTTATAAATCTTTATAATTTTGGAGATATAGTCTGATACATTTGACCCAAATTTAAGATGGATTTCTTAAAGAAGCTTACGGTAACTTTGGCCAAACATTATCTTGCAACTTCCTTGACTCTGAAACTTAACATATGAACATTGGAATATTAAAATACCCCTTAAAAATCCATTATTATCAAATTATGCACTCTTAGTCCCATCCGAGAAGTAAAACTCAATTTAAATCTTCCAAAAAGGGCAAGGTGCCACTTGGGCCATCTCTCTAATCCCGAATACGCATTTAGGGGATTCCTTTGACTTAAAACTTTAATACCTTAATATTACCACATATTTGCAGCCTTATTATCCTTCGGTTCTATACAGATTCATATATTCATTATACAACATGCCACAATATGCATATTATGGAAGACAAAAAAAACGGGGTCTCACAGTCTCCCTCCTTAAGAACATTCTTCTGCGAAGATATCAAGGAAGCCCCTTGGTTGTATTACTATATACCACAAGGTAATTTTTGAGGATATACTTGTTACCCTTGCAAACCATAAGTTGACTTCCAAAAATTCCAACTACTAAGCTTTGTATAGCTATTCTGCGAAAAAATATACATATTACACTTCCAAATTCTTTGAAATTTAAGTTACTGTAAAAGACAACTACCAATTTTGAAATATGATGCACCTTAAGTGATACATAACTAAGGGTACCTTTTTATCATTTCCTCTTCGGCTTCCCATGTTATTTCCTCACTATTATTGTCCTGCCACAACACTCTCACGGAGGTCACTTCTTTATTTCGAAGCTTTCTCACTTGTCGATATAAAATAGCCATTGGTACCTCATCACAAAACATGTATTCAGTGATGTGGATATCCTCAATGTGAGTAATACGTAAAGGATCCTCAATGCTTTTCCGCAATATAGACACCTGAAACACCGAATGAACTGCTCCCAGTTCTGAAGGAAAATCAAGCTCGTATGCCACCTTGCCAAACTTTGAAAAATCTAATATGGTCCCACATACCTAGGACTGATCTTCCCTTTCTTTCCTAACCACATGAAACCCTTCATAGGTGATACTTTTAAGGAAATCCAATCTTCTACGTCAAACTCTAAGTCTCATCATCGAACATCCATATAAAACTTATGCTAACCCTGGACCGTTTACAATCATTCTCTAATAAGTTTCACTTTTTCACTACTTGCTGAACTAGATTAGGGCCTAGCAACTTTGCTCCTACAACCTCAAACCAATTGATCGGTAACCTACATTTTTACTCATATAGTGCTTCATAAGGAGTCATTTGATTACTAGCTTGAAAGTTAGTATTATAGTTGAACTCGATAAGAGGTAGATGATAATCCCAACTTCCTTTAAAGTCACGCACATAGGAAACTAACATATCCTCAATGGTACGAATAGTACGCTCTTCCTGCCTATTAATTGTAGATGAGAAACGGTGCTAAGATTGACTTGAGTGCCTAGACCTTTTTGAAAAGACATCCAAAAATATGTCGTAAATTGAGCCCCTTGATCAGAGATAATAGGTAATAGAAATACATGAACGCGAACAATTTCTTGAATGTAAAGCCTAGTATAATTCTCCACCAAATATGTCGTTCTTACTGGTAGAAATAAGTAGATTTTTTTAGCCTATCAATGATTATCCAAATAGGATCATACCTACGTAGAGTACGAGGTAAACCAGTGATGAAGTTATTATTTATCATGTCCTATTTCCATAGTGGGAGTTAAATATACTGAGCTAGGCCTCCAAGTCTCTTATGTTCTGTTTTAGCTTGTCTACTATTGGGACATTGGGCTACCATCTATTCAATATCCATTTTCATGTCATTCCATAAATAAACTTATCCAAGGTCCTAATACATTTTTGTCACGCCAGGGTGGGTTGAATATCTAGAATAATGGGCCTTATAAAGGATCTCAACGCGGATCCCTCTGATGTTTGGCACCCATAAGCGGCCCTGCTATCATCTCCAGTTAGCTTAAATAAAGGATGTTATTGTTGGGGAATACTTTCCCTCAGTGTCATAAGCATAGTATCCTCACGTTGTCTCTCTTTTACTTCAGTAACAAAGGAAGATTATGCTGTATTTTGAATAAGTACACCTCCATCCCCTGCATCTAACATTCACAACCTGAAACCTAGCTAGCTAAGGTAGATCTTTTGTCATTTTTGCCTTATTAGCCTAAATATGGCTTAGACTATCCATAGACTTCCAGCTAAGTTCATCAACAAAAATATTAGCTTTGCCGAGATGGTATAAAATGTCAACATCATAATCCTTTAGTAGTTCTAGCCATCTTGTTTAGCATAGGTCCAACTCTTTCTGCTTAAATAAATAGTGAAGGCTATGGTGGTAAGTAAAAACATCAATATGATCCCCGTATAGATAATGGCGCCAAATATTTAAGGAAAACTAGCTACGACAAGATCAAGATCATGAGTAGGATAGTTTTGTTCATCTTTCCATAATTGTCCCGATGTATATGCGATAACCCTATCATGCTGCATAAGAACACAACCTAGGAAAATTATCGAGGTATCACAATATATCTCATAACCTTTGTTTCCATCTAGAAGAACTAAGATAGGGTCAATATCAAGACTCTCCTTTGGCTTTTGAAAACTCTGTTCATATGCTTCAGTCCACTAAAACCTAGTTGCTTTATGCATCAATGTAACGACCCAAAAATTTTAGAACTTCTTGATGGTTGGTCTTGGTTAGTGTTGGACTGGTCATGGTTGAATTTTGGTAGCCATGGGTTATGTTTAAGTGGCCAGATTCAAGGAAATCATTTTGGTGGGAGTTGTAAGGCCGCTTACACAGCAGTGACTTTGAAAAGACATATCTTTTAGTAAGGGTTGAACTGTGTGGGATATTATATATGAAATCAAAGATCTTCGAGTTATATTCGCAACACAACTGGTTTCACTAAATTCAGAGTTTGGATGTGAAAGTTATAGCCTTTACAGTGAGGCTTCCCGTATTTGGAAGTACGCTGGGAAAGGATTCGGAGAAGAGGCTAAGGACCATACCACGGACCGTTTGATGGTCCAAGGTCCATGTGGGTGTCTGTGGGTGGTTCCAGTGAGATCCCAAAGGTTGGAGGCCAAGCCATGGTCAAAGTAAAGTCCCACAGACTACCTCACGGTCTATGTGACCCTTCACGGCCCATGAGGGGTCCCGTGAGGTGATCCAGTGTGCTTGCCATGGTTTGGGTCTGGACTCCAGACAAAGTGTGGCTCCACGTACAAATACACCGTTCGTGAGCATCCACACAGTCCGTGAGTCCCTCCATGAATTATTCCAGAAAGTCTCCCGAGAGTTCGAGTCGAAATCGAGGCCAAGTGAGGCCACACGGACAGGTACACGGTCCGTGTACCTGTAGACGACCCCAGGGTGTCTTCCGTGTGGAACTGTGTTTTAGTGAATAGTCCGCTTCAGTAATGGTAATTTCATAAATTGGCTTAATCCTATGACTCGTTTAGCTTCCCTAAAGTCTCCTAAACCTCTAAATTCAAACCCTAATCCTATTTCACTGATCAAAACACTCTTCAATCCTCTCTAAAATTTCTTGAATTCCATTGACCTCCATTGTTGAAAGCTTGAACAAAATTGGGAAAAATCATCTTGCTTGCTAAATTCTTCAATTCTTATGGTTAATCTCTAGGTATGTGGGTTTGATTCATGGATTCCCTTTCATCCATGAAGACCCAAGAACCCTACTCTTTAATTTATGATTTTAAGTTTCTTTAAGTTATGGTTTCTTCTAATTTTAATGTATTTCATTGCATTGGATTGTGGGCTGTAGAAATTAGGTGAATTAATGATGATTTAAGTTTGAATTTTATAAATTTCATGGAAATTCTTGAAGGATCAATGTGCATGTCCCTCAATAATTTAATTATGCATGGGTAAATTGCATTATGTTTTGAATATGGAATTTCTCATGATTTATGTTGAATTATCTTTTGAATTGTGAATTTAAAGTTGAATCTCCATTACCTATGCACTTGAACTTCTCATTCATACCATATGCATTGAATATTGGTTATAATAAAACCCTTTTTATGATATGATATGTTAAAGCTTGTGATCACATAGTCTCTTATTATGGCTCTTTGAGCATTTTGGACGCTTGCACCACTTTGATATGTTATGAAGGCTTGATATGATAAACTATGCAGATAGGCTACTCTTATTGCATTGATATGGAAATGATTATGAGAATGATTTTGAAACTCTTGTTGGATTTAGCCTAAGCATGAATGTGGTTTTGATCAATGGTTTTGGTTTTAACTAATGATGCATGATTTTGAAGGAAATGTAAGTCCTCCGATTTGAAGTTGCATGTATATATATGTATTCCCATGGGATGAGACTTAGTACCGAGGGATTGGAGTCAGGGTGGACTATCTCCAAGGGTCCATACTCCTTTCCGTCAAACCATGTGCCACCATGGGTTATATCCCTAGATAGGGATTGACTTGTTATGTATCCCCTTGATGAAGGGTTGACTAGGGATATATTTGGCAAGTAGTCCGGATCCGGGTAGTAGCTCACTCGGGTCTCCTCCGTTATCGGTTGAGGTTACATCCCCATTATATTGTGATTGTAGGATTGTATCTCATGCATCATGGCATAGCATATTGTTATATTCCTCTTTGGCTAAGTGCATCCTTTTCATATCACTTGTCCCCTTGTCATTTTGCTTGGTCATACTATATTTTCATATGCATTGCATGCCCACATACTTAGTGCACATTATGTGCTAACCCATACTCTTTGTCTACATGTTCTAACCATGTAGGGACCGAAAAGGACTTCTATCTTCCACCGGATGACGTGTGATCATCTTGAAGACTATTGCTTGTAGTGAGCCCTTTTGTTCAAGGGCAATAGCCACTTTCTATCTACCTAGAATTGTTGTTACTTTTGTTTACTTATGTATTGAGGGTGACCCTCAAACAATGTCAAGGCCCCACTTTCTCTTATGTAGAGGCTTGTTGGACAAACTAAACTTTTGTACGTTGGATTGTATTTGTTTGATATTATGACTATTGAGATATTATGATTAATGAGCTTTGGTTATGGAAATGGCATTCGGTTTTGCTTATGACTTGATGTTGGGATTGTGTGTTGATTATGTGCTTATGTTGAAAGTACCCTAACCCGGAATGCCCTCATAGCTTGAGTCCTACTTACCCGCCCCTTAGAGATAACTGTTATGTGCTATGTGATTCATGTTCATTACATACCTGGCAACATCTTCATAGCTTGAGTCCAAAGTCCCGTTTCACCTAGAACTTATGGGTTATGTGTTTACTTCCGCGCTTTCGAACCAATGATGTGCGTGATGATTCTATGATGGCTTGATTGAGGACTTTTTGGTTCTCTTTTGCCATGTCACATCCAGGCCCCACTTCCGAGTCATGACAAAGATGGTATCAAAGCCCTAGGTTTGTAGTGATCCTCAGAGTCCATTATGCCATGTCAATTAGAGTCGTGTTCATGGGTGTGATGCGCTCCATGTATATGAACAAGAGGCTATGACGACGTTTTAGGAATTTGCCTCATTTTATTTCTTCCTTATATCGTGCTGTAAGTTGTTACAATAGTTCTTTCTAAACTCTTGGTTCTCTTGTTGCTCTTTCAGAATATGCCTCCCAGAAGAGCTCCCCTTCCCCGTCAGGCTCCCGGGATTGAGGAACAAGCTTCTCGGGCACCGGTAGAAGAGTAGGTGTCCCATGCTGAGTTCACGAATGTGGTATCCATGTTGATTCAAGACGTGGCCAACTAAGACCTTCCGGTGAACCCCGTGAACATTGGTATTCTGGTTTCAACGTTAAGGGATTTCACCAATATGAACCCTCTGGAGTTCTTTTGCTCTACGGGTAATGAAGATGCTCAAGAGTTCATCGATGAACTCACCAAGGTGTTGACTATCATGGGTATGGGTTCGGAGGAAAAGGTGGAGTTAGCTTCTTACCAACTTAAAGATGTGGCACAAGTGTGGTACAACCAATGACTTGTTGAGAGAATGGTGGATGTTAAGGTTTGATGAGAAGAATTCAAGATGGCCTTCCTTGATCGGTTCTTTCCTCTTGAGCTTAGAGAGGCTAAGATGATCGAGTTCATCAATCTCCGACAGGGTAACATGACAGTGAGGGACTATGCCCTTAAGTTCACTAAGCTTTCCAAATATGCTCCTATGCTTGTGTCTGATCCCCGTGCAAGAATGCACAAGTTCATCTATGGTGTATCAGATTTGGTTGTGAAAGAGTGCCGAACGACCATGTTTATTAGGGATATGGACATCTCGAGGATCATGACTTATGCCAAGCAAATAGAGGGTAAAATCTAAAGAAGAGGAGGATGCACGAAGCTAAGAGGGCCCGACTTGATGGTGGGTTCTCCAATGTCAAGAGTAGTGATGGGTTTGGCCATTTCCAACAAGGCCAAGGTTCGAATGTGAGAGTTGCCAATCCAAAGGTGCCTCCTCCTGAGGCACAAGTTGGGGGTGGTCCTCGATTTCCGTGTTGTGGTCAATGTGGGGGAAACCATGCGGGTGAATGTAGAAGGGTCATTAGTGCTTGCTTTGGATGTGGTAGCTTGGACCACTAAATCTCAAATTGCCCAAAGAATGTGAAGAAGGACCAAGTTGCTCCTGGTGATCAAGGGAAACCAATGGCCCTGATTGGTGGTGCTCCTAGAAACAACCGATTCTATGCTCTTCATGCCTGCCAAGAGGTGGAGGAAGCTCCGTACGTCGTGACTGGTATGTTAAAAATCTATAACTTTGATGCTTATGCTTTACTTGATCTGGGTGAAAATTTATCTTTTGTGACTCCTCTGTTAGCTGTTAAATTTGGTGTGAGTTCTTAAACCTTGAGGGAACCTTATTCGGTGTATACTCCCGTGGGTGGTTCTATTGTTTCCCAGAAAGTGTATCGTGGTTGTCCCGTGTCGGTGTTGCATAAAGTATTCCCCGGTGACCTTGTAGAACTTAAAATGTATAATTTTAATGTTATTCTTGGGATGAATTGGTTGCATGCATCATATGCCTCAATTGATTGTAGGACTAGGTAAATCAAATTCCAGTTCCTAATGATCCCGTGTTGGAGTGGAAGGGTAGTGATTCTGTAGTTAAGGGTCGATTTATTTCATACCTCAAAGCCCGGAAGATGATTTGTAAAGGGTGCATCTATCATATTGGGTGGTTTAGAGATGTGGAGGGTGAGTCACCTAGGCTTGAATCGGCCCCGGTGGTAAATTAGTTTCCCGAGGACTTGCCCGATATTCCTCCCGATAGAGAAGTGGATTTTGGTATAGACCTTCTTCTGGATACTCAACTTATTTCTATCCCTCCTTATCTTGTGGCCCCGATGGAGTTGAAAGAATTGAAAGATCAATTGAAAGATTGTTAGAAAAGGGGTATATTAGACCAAGTATTTCACCTTGGGGTGCTCCGGTGTTGTTTGTGAGGAAGAAGGATGGGTCTCTCCGGATGTGTATTGATTATAGGCAATTGAACAAGGTGACCGTTAAGAATAGGTACCCGTTGCCTAGGATTGATGATTTTTTTGATCAACATCAAGGAGCTACTCATTTTTCCAAGATAGATCTTCGTTCGGGTTATCACCAATTGAAGGCGAGGGAGTGTGATATTACAAAAATGGCTTTCCAGACTCGTTATGGGCATTTTGAATTTGTAGTGATGTCATTTAGGTTGACAAATGCTCCGACGGTGTTTATGGATCTTATGAATCAGGTGTTCAAGCCGTTCCTTGTTAATTTTGTGGTGGTCTTCATTGATGATATTTTGATCTACCCCCGTAGTGAACAAGAGCATATGGGTAATTTGAGGTTGGTTCTCCAAACTTTGAGAGAAAAGCAATTGTATGCCAAATTTAGCAAGTGTGAGTTTTGGTTGGGAGAAGTTTCCTTCCTCGGTCATGTGGTGTCCGGTGATGCGATCAAGGTTGCTCCTAAGAAAACCTAAGCGGTGAGGGATTGGCCTAGACCATTGACTCTTTCGGATCTTAGAGGTTTCTTTGGTTTGGCCGGTTATTATAGAAGGTTTGTTGAAGGATTTTCCTCTATTGCATATCCATTGACCAAAATGACTCAAAAGAAAGTCAAGTTTGTGTGGACCAATGAATGTGAGAAGAGTTTCCAAACTTTGAAGTATCGACTTACATCGGCTCCGATTTTGACCTTGCCAAATGGGTTAGACGGGTTTGTGGTTTATTGTGATGCATCGTGTATTGGTTTGGGTTGTGTGCTTATGCAACATGGTAAGGTGATAGCCTATGCGTCCTGACAATTGAAGGTGCATGAATAAAATTATCCGATCCATGATCTTGAGTTAGCAGCGGTAGTGTTTGTTTTGAAAATTTAGCGGCATTATTTGTATGGGGTTCATGTGGATGTCTTCACCGATCACAAGAGCTTGCAATATGTGTTCACCCAAAGGGACCTTAATTTGAGGCAAAAGAGATGGTTGGAACTTCTTAAGGATTATTATATGAGTGTCCTTTATCACCCCGGTAAGGCTAATGTTGTGGCGGATGCTCTTAGTAGTCTCTTCATGGGAAGTGTGACACATGTTGATGAGGAAAAGAAAGAGATGGTAAAAGACGTGCACTGGTTGGCTAGGTTGGGTGTTGTTGGCCGAATCCGACAATGGTGAAATTCTTGTGCAAGGTGGATCCGAGTCTTCCTTGGTAGTTGATGTTAAGGCTAAACAAAACTTAGATCTTTCCTTGGTGGAGTTGAAGACGTTGGTTGCCAATGGTAAGATTGAGGTTTTCTCCCAAGGGGAGATGGTGTGCTTCGGTACCAAAACTATTTAGGTGTTCTAAATGTGGATGCCTTAAGGGAAATCATCATGAAAGAGGCTCATAATTCACAATATTCTATTCATCCGGGATCTACCAAAATGCACCGAGATTTGAGGAAGTTGTATTGATGACATGGTATGAAAAAAGATATATCAAAGTTTGTGTCGGAGTATCCTAATTCCAACAAGTGAAAGTGGAACATCAAAGGCCCGGTGGATTGACACAAGATATTAAAATTCCTACTTGGAAGTGGGAAGATGTGAATATGGACTTTGTGGTTGGGTTACCTCGTACTCGGAGACAATTTGATTCTATATGGGTGGTGATGGATAGGATAACCAAGTCGGCTCACTTCTTACCAGTTAGGACTACCTATAGTACCGAAGAGTATGCTAGGGTGTACATTAAAGAGTTGGTAAGATTACATGGTATACCAAGGTCTATCATATCGGATTGTGGAACTCAATTTACTTTGCATTTTTGGAGGTCCTTTCAAAAGGGACTTAGTACTAAGGTCAAGTTGAGCACCGCATCTTATCCTCAAACCAATGGGCAATCCGAAAGGACAATTCAAACCTTGGAGGATATGCTAAGGGCTTGTGTATTATCTACCACTCATCGAGTTTGCCTATAACAATAGTTTCCATGCTAGTATTAGTATGGCTCCGTTTGAAGCTTTGTATGGTAGGAGATGTAATTTTATGGTTGGTTGGTTCGAAATAGGTGAGGCGGACTTGCTAGGCTCGGATTTGGTTGTTGACGCTATTGAAAAGGTGAAGTTGATTCGGGAAAGGTTGAAGACGGCTCAAAGTTGCCAAAATTCTTATTCTGATGTTAGGAAGAGGGATCTTGAGTTCCTTGTTGGTGATTGGGTATATGTGAAAGTGTTCCCCATGAAAGGTATTATGCATTTTGGAAAGAAGGGCAAGTTGAGTCCCTGATACGTTGGGCTTTACGAGATTGTGGAACGGGTTGGTAATGTGGCTTATAGGTTGGACTTGCCTTTGGACATGAGCTCCATTCATCCGATTTTCCACGTATCTATGTTGAGGAAGTTGGTTGGTGACCCTAAGGCAATTGCACCTTTGGAGGGTGTGACGATTGAAGAGAACTT
>JBCEWC010004742.1:0-26538 GCA_038996855.1 Solanum aculeatissimum
GGTATTTCTATTACCCTTTTTACTACAGTTATCTATGATTTCACTTTCTGCCTTACATACCAGTACATGTTTATTCGCACTAACGTCCCGTTGTCTGGGGACGCTGCATTTTATTTCATGCGTGCAGGTTCAGGTTGTGATTCCGATTGACCCCTCCACTAGGGGCCAAGTTCAGCTGTGAGTTGGTAAGCTCCACCTCTTCTTGGAGCTTCCACAGGATGCTTACTTTTTGTTGTAATGTTGGGTATAGTCGGGGCCCTGTCCTGATAGTGTTAGTGACTTTCTTAGAGGCTATTGTGGACATGTTATTTTGGGTTGGTTTGTTTGGTACCTTTAAGTCTCCAGTCATGGGATTGGTATGTATGTATGTAGTATGTAACTGTACCTCTGTTGTTGTAGCCTTGCCGGCTAGCTAATACTTTATTATTTTGGGTTACCTATCTTGATGTGCTTGAGTTACTGTTAAGCGGGTCATGACATAAATGGCCCAGGCTTTGTTTTTCAGAAGTTATGTTGCCCGATCGTTTAGCCTCTAGGTGAGTTAGCTAGTATGTTTTGTGGCTTACTCGGCCAATAATGGTATCGAGTGTCAGTCTCGCCTCTTCTTCTTTTGGGGCGTGGCATGTGCGTTGTTTTAGGCCCATTTTGAACTATTTGTATTGTTGGAATTGAAATTCAGAGTTTTTAAAATGGAAAGTTTGAGTTTTGGCACTTTTTGGAAGCTTAAGTTATTGAAAAAGTGAGTTTTTGTATCATTCTGAGTTTCTGGTGTCGAATCAAAGATCCATCAATTTCATTAACTCTGGAATATTGAAACGGGTCTATGAGAAGTTGTAGAACTGAAATTCAGAGTTAAAATGAGGTTTTTAGGCCCAAAGTTGAAGGTTTAGTTATTTCCAAAACCAAAGCTTGACTTTGGTCAACATTCGGACTTTCGAAGCTCAGATCAGAATTCTGACAGTTCTAGTAGTTTCAGATGGTGAAACTAATGCTAGAAATGGTTTCATTATATTTTTTGGAGTTGACAAGGGCAATTTTGGTATTTGAGTTTTAAACTAGTTTTATCGAGTTTCATTGGTAATTGTAGCGAGGAGGCTTTAAACTTAATTTCTGATGATTTCGTTGAGTTTCGATCATTGTTTCTGGTATGAATACATATAAAGTTTGTGTAATTCGGAGTTCGGATGAGTTTTGAGGGTCCGTTTCGAGTCGTAAATTAGACTAGGCATTGCTAATTTGCTGATATCTGGTGCATGTACTGTGCTTTGCGTTCGCGGACCTGGTCCCCGCGTTCGCGGAGAGTTGGGCTTGGTTAGGCTACGCGTTCGCAGACCTGGTCCCTGCATTAGTGGACTTGGTCCTCGCGTTCACGGAGAGTTGGGCTTGGTTAGGCTCCACGTTAGCAGACCTGGTCCCTGCGTTCGCGGAGGACATTTCACTATGCAGTTCTAAAAAATTGAGAAACACCTTTTTAACCCATTTTAAAACTTCCAAGCTTTTTGAGGCAATTTTGAAGAAAGGTTTTTGAAAATTTTTGTTGGGCAAGTATTTTTAACGTTATATTAATCATCTTTCCTAAGTTTTATCATGATTTTATCCTAAATTTCATGATTTAAATGTCCAAAAATTGGAGATTCTTAGACTATGATTTCTAAACTTTAAATGATGATTTCTCACTCATTTCAAACTCTATTTTAGTGGGGGTTTTACCCACGAACTTCATTTTTTTTGTGTCGAGCTCGATTTTAAAGTCAACTTCTAAATTTAGGAACTTCAGATTTTAGCCCTAAAATTGACCATTTTTCCTATAAGCCTAATTCATGTCAATATGGGTATCAAAATGCACCTCTTGATGCATAGTATCTGATTTTCATAGTTATTGGTCGATTTGAGGATCATTTGGAGGTTTGAGTTGAACGAAAGCTTGTCAGAGTGTGATTTCGGCATTGAGGTAGGTTCGGCTAACCTTGTTGAAACTAGATTTGAGTTATTGATCATGTTTATATGGTAATTGTGAGATCTAGACTGATTTTTGAGTATTTGTATTGATGGGATGAGATATTGATGGAAATATGATTCCGATTAAGCTGAATTATGAGTAAATTGTGATTCTATTGATGAATTGAAAAGAAATAATTGAGACTTGAGGTACTTTGAATAGAATTATGATAATATGAGATATTGAATACCTTTGGAAAGGTTAAGTGAAATTTCGGTGATATTTATGACATATTCCGAAATTGTGAGCATATTTTTGTGACTTGCGGAGTCTAAATTTGTTGAAAATTGGAAGTTGATGAGAAAGAAATGCTAAGATGGTATATTGATGGAATTGTGGTATTAATTAATGTGTTTGACCTAGCCCGTGTAATTCTAAGACCATTGTACATGGATATTACTACTTGCGAGCCATCTCTTATGTATTACCCTATTATTGCATTGATATGCACTGAACTCATGCCTTGTTGTTGTATTGGTATGCACTAAGCTTATACTCTGTTGTTGCATTGGTATGCACTGAGGTTATTGTCTGTTATTGTATTAGCATGCACATGTCTTACTCCATTATCGCATTGGTATGCACTGAGCTTATACTCTGTTGATGCATTGGTATGCATTAAGCTTATACTTACTTGTTGCATTCATATGCACAGTTTATATGATTAACATGGCATTTGATGCACGTTTCTTATATGTTGGCATTGGATGCACATTTCTTATATGTTTGCATTGGCATGCACATATCATATTTTTGTATCTCTATTACTTGAGACCTGCGACATCCTAAGATATTTAAGTTCATGGTCTGTGATGCCTTGACTTATTTGAGTACATGGACTGCGACACCCTCGATTTTTTTGTGTAGCTTCAGCTAGATAGATGTGTACATCGGCCCTACGATGGTCTTGATTCTACCTCATTTATGGTATGTGATGCAATTGCGTCCATACACTTCATATGTATTGTATCATAGACTATTTGTTTTAGTTATCATCATTCTGGTCATGTGGGAGATTATATAAGGCTTTTGTATGTGTTTAGTGTGTACTAACCTTTTTGGATGCAAGTGTAGGATTCTTTGTTATTACATTCTTGTTCGATTTCTCTTACCCAATCGGTTGAACCTACTGGATACATTCTGGTGTACTCACTCCTAATTTGTTTTCTCCCTACAGATCGAGCATAGGGACCCACACAGGGTATTTGACTCACTCTTGTTGAGCATTTTCTACATCCATCTAGATCTCACCAGTAAGGCTCATGACTTCGAGTTGTCGTGAAACTTTGGGATTATCTTTACGGCTTTTTTCTAGACTTGTATGAGACACTATCGGACAGTATTGTATTTTTTGAGACAGTTGTAGTTACTCTTCCGCACTTTATTAGATGCTCCTGTACTCATGACTCCAGGTTTTGGGATATTTGATGTTATTTTGTGTTGGTTTCCACTTTATTTCATTCTTCTTAGGTGCGACCTATTTTTGGATCGTGACAAGTTTGGTATAAGAGCCCTAGGTTTGTTGGGCTCATGAGTCAAGAGCAGTGTATCTAGTAGAGTCTCGTGGATCAGTGTGTAGACGTCCACACTCATCTCCAGAAGGCTACGGGAAACTCTTTAGGAAAACTTTTCATGTCTTACTTCTGATTCATGCGTTTCTCCATATCACATACTTTGAAAATGTCTAATCTACTCCTTTTGTGCAGATTCCAATTACCAGATCCCAACGCTCAGTGGGAAAGCTCGAGTTAGCTGATGTGGCTCCCACTTGAGGTCGAGGTAGAGTTTAGGATAGGGCCAGGGGTCGAGGTCTTCCTAGAGGGTAAACACTGCCTAGGGGACAGACGAGGTCGGATTCTCCAAAGACTCCTCATGATCTAGAGGGGCTTTAAAATCCTATTCCACCACCCGCAGCTCCATCCGCTATACCCTCAATTCAAGAGTTGCTATTGAGGCTATTAGTTAGATTGGAGGGAGCTCCTCCAGCCCCAGCTACTATTGATGTGCTGGTTTTTGAAGCATTGATTTATCTTCTTATAGCCCTAGCCAAGCCAGCTATGGTGCATGTAGGTTTTATATTCTTATAGCCCTAGCCAAGCCAGTTATGGTGCATGTAGGTCCTTTTTCTGTTCCATCAAACCCTTTTATGATTGTTGTAACTCCACTACGGGCATCCAGGTTGAGTTCGGGTTCTCAATTTCAGAGTTTAACCATTGCTCCATTTATTGCACCGCCCTTATTTATGGTGCCACCTTCTTCTGTCAGTCCAGCCATGTCCACAGCTGAGCGGAAGAGTTTTGCGAGGTTCATTTGACTAGCTCCTCTCAAATTTAATGGCACTCTGGGTGATAGAGCTTATGATTTCTTGTTAGAGTGTCAGGATCGGCTATGTAATTTGGCCATCTTGGAGTCACATGGAGTTGCATATACCACTTATCAGTTGACCAACCTCTCCAAGGAGTAGTGGAGGTCAGTTGTGGCTCCTCAACCTGTTGGATCTCCTGTTATGACTTAGGAGAAGTTTACAATGATATTTTTGGAGAGGTTTGTATCATATAGTCTTTGAGATAGCCGTCGAGATGAGTTTGATAGACTCCAACAGGATTTTATGTAAGTGTCAGACTATGATGCCAGATTTCATACATTATTTAGATATGCCTTGTCCAGCATCCCTACTGAGTTTGAGAGGATTCAGTGTTTTTCCAAGGGATTGGCAGAGTATCTTCAGGAGGCTACAGCTTCCTCAGTTTTGGTTGGATGTTTATTTCAGAGTGTTGTGGATCATGCTCGCTTGATGGAGCACATCAAGCAGGATAGACAGGGTGGCAGGAAGAGAGTCCGTCGACATGGAGAATGTAATGGGCATCTGCCACGAGATCAAGAGTTTCAAAGGAAGGTCCACTAGGGTCGGGTAGTTTAGGAAGCTCTTCCAACTTTCGACAGTGTTGGCAGGTCTAGGCCTACTCAGATAGGTTGTGATATCTTTTTTGGTACATACAAACGTGGTGGCTTTCCAGGTCAGCCATCCTAGAGGCAGGAGACCAGAGCTTGTTATCATTATGAGAAGATTGGGCACTTGACCCATCATTGCCCTCTGCACCTTATACTCAGGCTTCAAGGTCTCAGCCAACCCATCCATCCCCAGCACCAGCAGCTAGAGACACCTCTCAGGGCATGAGAGGAGGTACCAGAAGAGGTTGTGGCACAGTGAAAAGTGTAGCCTGTGGAGGCCCACATGCTAGTGGTGGTCGTAGAGTTTGCTATGTCGTTCTGGATAGAATCGAGGTAGAGGCTTCTGATATAGTTATCACAGGTATGGTTTCGGTGTGCCATCATTTAGCATCACTTTTATTTGATTCAGGCTCTACTTATTCTTATATGTCGGCTTATTTTTCTTTGAATATTGATATTATGTGTGAGTTTCTTGCCGAGCCTATTTATGTTTCCACCCTGGTAGGTGAATCTTTAGTGATGAATCGGGTGTACCGGGGTTGTTTTGTGACTTTTATGGGGAGAGATATTGTTGCTGACTTGATATTGTTAGATAAGGTGGATTTTGATGTGATATTGGGTAAGGATTGGTTATCACCTCATCATGTTATTCTTGACTGTCATATGAAGACTGTGACTTCATCTTATTCAGAGTTACCTTATTTGGTATGGACTGGAGCACCTAGACCCTATCGTAAGGGAATTATTTCTTATATGCATGTCTGTCAATTGATGGATAAGGGTTGCTTGTCATATTTAGCTCATGTTTGGGTTGTTTCTCAGGAGTCCCCATCATTGGAGACCACCAGGGTTACTAGAGAGTTTATGGATGTGTTCCCGACTAATTTGTCTGGTATTCCTCTGGACCGTGATATTGACTTTGCTATTGATGTGGAGCTAGACACAAAGCCCATTTCTATTGCCCCCTATCAGATGGCTCAAGCTAAGTTGAAGGAGTTGAAGGAGAAATTGGATGACTTGTTGAAGAAAGGGTTCATTCGTCCGAGTGTATATCCTTGGGGTAATCCTACCTTATTTGTGAAGAAAAAGGATAGCACTACGCATATGTGTATTGACTACCGCCAGTTGAACAAAGTGACCATCAAGAACAAGTATCATTTGCCTTATATTGATGATCTTTTTACTAGTTGCAGGGTGCCTCGGTATTCTCCAAGATTGATTTGAGGTCCGGCTATCATCAGTTGAGAGTTTGGGAGTCTGATATCTTGAAGAAAACTTTCAAGACCCGTTATGGGCATTATG
Source organism: Solanum aculeatissimum (assembly GCA_038996855.1). NCBI lineage: Eukaryota > Viridiplantae > Streptophyta > Magnoliopsida > Solanales > Solanaceae > Solanum > Solanum aculeatissimum. The sequence goes on from JBCEWC010004742.1 coordinate 6,254, forward strand.
AGTTCATGGTCATGTCATTTGGGTTGACTAATGCCTCAGCTGCTTTTATGGAGTTGATGAATCGAATGTTCAAGCCTTATTTGGACATCTTTGTGATTGTGTTTATAGATGATATCTTGGTTTATTCAAAGAGTGAGGTTGATCATGTATAGCACTTGAGGATGTACTTCAAAGGTTGAGAGAAGAGAAGTTATATGCCAAATTCTTAAAATATGAGTTTTAACTTGATTTTGTTGCATTTCTTGGGCATGTTGTGTCAAAAGAGGGTATTATGGTTGATCTGACCAAAGTAGGAGCTGTTTGTGAGTGGGTTCGACCTACTTCTGTGACTGAGATTCAAATTTTTATTGGTTTGGCGGGGTATTATCGGTGCTTTGTTCGGGGATTCTCTTCTATATAAGCCTTGTTGACTAGATTGACTCAGAAGAATGTGGCATTTTAGTGGTCTGAGGATTGTGAGACAAGCTTTCATAAGCTCAAGGATTTGTTTACTTCAACACTAGTTCTTTCTTTGCCCGAGGAGGGAGTACCATTTGTGGTATATTTTGATGCTTCTGGTTTGGGTTTGGGTTTGGATGGTGTGTTGATGCAAAAAGGAAAAGTGGTAGCTTATGTTACTAGGCAGTTAAAGGTTCATGAAAGAAACTACCCTACCCATGATTTGGAGTTGGTTGTTGTTGTGCTTGTGTTGGAACTGTGGCGACATTATCTCTATGGGATGCATTATGAGATCTTCACCGATCACCAGAGTCTCAAATACATTTTTTTCTCAGCCTAATTTGAATATGAGACAGTGTAGGTGGATGGAGTTGCTTAAGGATTATGATATCTCTATTCTATATTACTCTGAGAAGACAAATATTGTGGTAGATGCTTTGAACCGAAAGACTACTAGTATGGGGAGTCTGGCATTCTTGAGGCCTGAGAAGAGGCCCTTAGCTTTGGAGATTCGGTCACTTGCTAGAAATACGGTTAGTTTGGACATTTCTACTCCCTAGAGTATCTTGGCCTTTGTTGAGGCTAAATCTTCCTTGCTTGATCAGATTTGTGCTCTTCAGTTTGAGGACCCTAGGTTGTGCTTGATTCGTAACAAAGTATTGAGGGGTGAAGCCAAGGTGGCTACTATTGATTCAAAGGGATATTGAGAATGAATGGCAAAGTTTGTGCGCTTAAGGTGGGAGAATGGGTAAGTTTGATATTAGACAAGATCCATTGTGCTAGATATTTCATCCATCGGGTGTGGCTAAGATGTACCATGATCTAAAACAGCATTATTAGTGGTTTGAGATGAGAAGGGACATAGCCGAATTTGTGGCAAATTGCTTGAATTGCCGATAAGTCAAATATGAACACCAAAAACCTAGTGGATCGATGCAAAGGATGTCCATTCCCAAGTGGAAGTGGGAAAGAGTGACTATGGACTTTGTTACAGGTTTGCCTTTGGCTTTAGGCAAGTTCGATTTAGTTTGGGTAGCTGTTGTTCGTTTGACCAAGTCAGCTCACTTCTTACCGGTAAAGACTAGCTATAGTGCAGAGCAGTTGGCTAGGTTGTATATCTAGGAGATAATCAGATTGCATGGTGTGCTAGTGTCTATAGAATCTGACAGAGGATTTGTGTTCACCTCTCAGTTTTAGTGGGCTCTATAGCGTGGTTTAGATACTAGAGTGGATTTGAGTTCAGTTTTCCATCCTCAAATTGATGGGCAGTTTGAGCGCACCATTCAGGTGTTGGAGGACATGTTGCGGTGTGATTGATTTTGGGGTCCGAAGGGACCAACACTTATCATTAGCGGAGTTTGCATATAATAATAGTTGTCATTCCAGTATTCAGATGGCACCATTTGAGGCCTTGTATGATTGGAGGTGTGTATCGCCCATTGGATGATTTGAATCAGGTTCAGTAGATGTGTTGAGTGTTGATCTACTTAGAGATTCTATGGATGGGGTTCGTTTGGTTCAGAGTAGGCTATTAACAGCCTAGAGTCGCTAGAAGAGTTATGTTGAACGGAGGACTAGGACTTTGAAATTGTCTATTGGTAATAGTGTTTGGCTAAAGGTTTCACCCATGAAGGGTGTGATCAAATTTAGGAAGAGGGGTAAGCTTAGCCCCAGGTTTATTGGTCCCTTTGAGATTCTGAGAAGAGTTAGTAAGGTAGGGGCAAGCTTAGCCCAAAGTTTATTGGTCCCTTTAAGATTCTGAGAAGAGTTGGTAAGGTAGCCTAATGAGTTGGCTTTACCACCGATATTATCATTTGTTCATCATGTTTTCCATGTTTATATGCTTCGTCGGTATATTCCTGATGAGTGCCATGTGATTTCTTATGATTTTATTGAGTTGGGTCCGAATTTGTCATTTGAGGAAAAGCCCATAGCTATACTGAACAAGAAGGTCTGGAGATTGAGATCTAAAGATATACCTTTTGTGAAGGTTTAGTGGCGACAATGTTCTGTTGATGAGGCTACATGGGAGTTGAAGTCTAATATGCGGGTCAGATATCCTAGCTTTTTTAAAGCTTTAGGTACTCCTCTTTTCTTTATGTTTGAGGATGAACATTATTTTTAGTGGTAAATGATGTAATGACCTGGTTGGTTATTTTTTGCTTTAACTGTGAAAATTACTGTTTTACTCTTTTGTAAGTTGTTTTAGGCCTATTTTGAACTATTTGTATTGTTGGAATTGAAATCTTGAGTTTTAAAATGGAAAATTTGAATTTTGGCACTTTTTGGAAGCTTAAGTTATTGAAAAAGTAACATTTTGTACCATTTTGAATTTCTAGTGTCAAATCGGAGATTCGTTGATTTCATTAGCTCCAGAATGTTGAAACTGGTCTATGAGAAGTTGCAGAACTGAATTCGGAGGTAAAATGAGGTTTTTAGGCTCAAAGTTATGATTTTAGTTGTTTTTGGAACCAAAGTTTGACTTTGGTCAATGTTCGGACTTCGAAAGCTCAGATCGGAATTTTGACAGTTCCAGTAGTTTCGGATGGTGAAACTAATGCTAGAAATGATCTCATTATATTTTTTGAAGTTGTCGAGGGCTATTTTAGTATTTTGAGTTTTAAACTAGTTTCATCGAGTTGAATTGGGAATTGTGGCGAGGAGGACTTAAAATTGATTTATGATGATTTCGTTGAGTTCGGATCGTTGTTTCTAATATGAATAAATATAAAGTTTGTGTAATTCTGAGTTTGGATGAGTTTTGAGGGTCCGTTCAGAGTTGAGAATTGGACTAGGCATTGTTGGGTTGCTGATATCTGGTGCAGGTACTGTGCTCCAATCCCGGACCTGATCCCCGCGTTGCGGAGAGTTGGACTTGGCTAGGCTCGCGTTTGCGGAGAGGTGGCTTGGTTAGGCCCCGCGTTCGTGGAGGGCATTTCACTGTGCAGTTTTAAAAATCCGAGAAACACTTTTTTTAAACCATTTTTGAACTTCCAAGCTTTTTATGGCGATTTTGAAGAAAGGTTTTCAACAATTTGCTGGGTAAGTATTTTTAATATTATATTAATCATCTTTTCTAATTTTTATCATTGTCCTAAATTTCATGATTTAAATGTCCAAAAAATAGAAATTCTTAGACTGTGATTTCTAAACTTTAAATGATGATTTCTCACTCGTTTTAAACCTGATTTTAGTGGGATTTTCACCCACTGACTCTATTTTTTGCCTAGAACTCGATTTTAAAGTCAATTTTCAGATTTGAGAACTTCATATTTTAGTCCTAAAATTGACCATTTTGCCCCTAAGCATAAGTCATGTCAATATGAGTATCAAAATACATCTTTTAATGTGTAGTATCTGATTTTCATAGTGATTGGTCGATTTGAGCATCATTTGGAGGTTTGAGTTGATCGAAAGCTTGCCCGAGTGTGATTTCGGCATCGAAGTAGGTTCGACTAACCTTGTTGGGACTAGATTTGAGTTATTGATCATGTTTATGTGGTAATTGTGAGATCTAGATTGATTCTTGAGTATTTGTGTTGATGGGATGAGATATTGATGGAAATATGATTCCGGTTAAGCCGAATTATGAGTAAATTGTGATTCTATTGATGAATTGAAAAGAAATAATTGAGACTTGAGGTACTTTGAATAGAATTATGATAATACGAGACCTTAAACACCTTTGTATAGGTTAAGTGAAATTTTGGTGATATTTATGATATATTCGAAAATTGTGAGCATATTTTTATGACTTGTGGAGTCTAAATTAGTTGAAAATCGAAAGTTGATAAGAAAGAAATGCTAAGATGGTCTATTGATGGAATTGTGGTATTAATTTATGTGTTTGACTTAGCCTATGTAATGCTAAGACCATTGTACACGGATATCACTACTTGTGAGTCATCTCTTATGTCTTACCCTACTGTTGTATGATATACACTGAACTCATGCCTTGTTGTTGCATTGGTATGCACTAAGCTTATATTCTGTTGTTGCATAGGTATGCACTAAGCTTATACTTTGTTGTTGCATTGATATGCACATTTCTTACTCCATTATCGCATTGGTATGCACTGAGTTATACTCTATTGTTGCATTGGTATGCATTGAGCTTATACTTACTTGTTACATTGGTATGCACAGTTTATATGATTAACATGGCATTGGTATGCACGTTCCTTACTTATATGTTGGCATTGGCATGCACAAATCATATTTTTGTATCTCTATTACCTAAGGCCTGCGACGTCTCAAGATACTTCAGTTCATGGTCTGCGACATCTTGACTTATTTGAGTACATGGCCTGCGACGTCTCCGGGTTCTATTTGGTAGCTTCGGTTGGATAGATGTGTACATTAGTCCTGCGATGGTCATAACTTCACCTTATTTATGGCATGTGATGCCATTACATCCATACACTTCAATGTATTGTATCATGGACTATTTATTTTAGTTATCATCATTCTGGTCATGTGGGAGATTATATAAAGCTTTTGTATGTGTTTAGTGTGTACTAACTTTTTTGGATGCAGGTGCAGGATTCTTCATTATTACATCTTGTTCGATTTCTCTTACCCAGTCGGTTGAACCTACTGGGTACATTCTGATGTACTCACCCCTATAATGTTTCCTCCTTGCAGATCGAGCACGGGGGGATCCGCACAGGGTAGTTGACTTACTCTTGTTGAGCATTTTCTACATCCATCCAAATCTCACTAGTGAGACTCATGACTTTGAGCCGCTGAGGATCTTTGGAATTATCTTTACTGCTTTCTTTTAGACTTGTATCAGACACTATCATACAATATTGTATTTCATTTGAGACAGTTGTATTTACTCTTCCGCACTTTATTAGATGCTCTTGCACTCATGACTTCAGGTTTTGGGATATATGATGTTATGTTATGTTGGTTTCTACTTTATTTCATTTTTCTGTAGTCGCGGCCCGTTTTTGGGTTGTGATACACTAGAAACCAGCAAAGGCCAAACTTTGATTTTGATTCTCCGAACTCCTCCGGAGTCCAGTGAACAAAAATTACATATGAAATATGATTGAAAATGATATTTTGAACTCAATGTAGTCAAAATTTTCAAGGAAGGTCGTCTCAACAAAAAGCGGATCCAATATCCGAGCACCATTTCAGGTCAAAATTCACAAGAGGACTCATAATGAGACCGGAAGCCTCGGAACATGCACGAAAGGTCATTCAAGACCAAAGTCAACATTCCAAAGCTAACCATGCTGACGAAATTCTCGTTCGAGCATGATTGTTAGAATGTTGACTAAAGTAAAACTTAGGTCAAATCTTAAAGGCTAAAATGTCAATGGCTAAAACTTGCATCAATAGCCTTGGGACCCAAGCTGACCACACTCTTAGCCTAAAAAGGACCATTTCATGGCTAATGAAATCGTCAAAATTTCATTTGAGGCTATCTTCCTAGAGTTTTGACCAAACTCAACCATTCAAACTCCAAAAGCTCATAAACTCAGAAATAGGCATAAAATTCAAACAGACGACTAGGCAATTGAAATGTCAGTGTCAGCAAGTCATAAATGATTTTGGGTCGCTATAGGAAAACTCTAAACGCTGAAAAGATTATGAAGTGGAGAAAGAGGATCATTACAATAACAGTTATTTAGATACATAAATATTGATACATTAAGAAACAAGGGCACGGCTATTACGAAAGTCGGTCTTACCTTCTATTATATTAGTAAAGGACCTTCAGGCTTGACCAATAAAATATATAGGGTTTTAGAACTTGTTCATTGAGCTTAAAAAATTAAAGGTAAAATTAAATATTTATTTCACAAATCAAGCAAAATAAATTGATATCAATCTCTTCCAAAATGGTAACAACTTCAAACAATTCAAATTTCAAATTTTGTTTCTCCCCTATCTAACTCAAAATTGTAACAAATTTTCTTCTCTTCTTCTTTTTCGTTCATTTCTTTCTTTTCAATCATCGATTATCAGTTTTTTAAAAATTATTTTCAACTTTATCATCTACAAATTTATGATATATATGGATAATGCTCTATGTTTAAGTATTGTGATTACCCAATTAGTCGAAGAAGGATACATCTTCTACTTCAAAATCAACTGGAAAAAAATGTCCAAAAGAAAAAGAGCGAAAAGGTTGAGTTGCTAGTGATTTCGATAAGAGCTTTGGGTCGAGATCCATGAACGGTGTCATTGTTGAAAGTGAAAAAAATATGAGATTTAATATAGAGCAAAGAAGAAGTGTAAAAGAATTTCATTATTTTTTATTTTTTATTTTTGCTTTCAACAGATCAATTTTTTTTCAAAAAAAATCTTATTCATCTTTTTATAATACATATAAGTTCAAATATGTGATGTATGTAATTATTTTTCTTTCTTTAATTAATGCATTCGTTTCAACGTTATGATGTATTACTTTTTTATCATGCACAATTTATCATGTTCAAAAAATTATTTTATTGGAACACAAATTAATATGTATCATGTTTATATTTATCTATTAAATACATAACTATTGCAAATTTTGTTAACTTTTGCTACCAAATACATACACATGATATATAAACACTAATTTTTTTCATATTATCCATTTGCATTACATTCATAGTTATATATGGCACAACATTGATAGAGCAGTTAATTGATTTTTTTAATTCTATGTTGTTTATTTGTTTTTGATACATATGAGTTATCATCTATTTTCATAACTAAACCTATGTGTCTCATGCCTTTACTATTTATCTGATACATAATTATGATAAACTATACTCCCTTTGTTTCAAAATGAATGATTTGTTTTGACTTGACGCGAAGGTTAGAAATATAAAGAAGATTTTTTAATCTTGCGATCCTAAATTAAAGTTATGTTAAATGCACTAAAATGTTCTTTAATCTTGTGACGTCAAACATGTCGCGTGAAAAGTTGAAGTTAAATTTTTTCCAAAAAAATGAATCATTCTCTTTGACATAGACCAAAAAGAAAAGGAGATCATTTTTTTTAAATGGATGGAGTATAATCTACCATGTCTCTATTGTTGTTATGTATTTGCAGTATTTAATTTTTATTGAAATTAGAAGATTATGTGTGTCTTTGCAGATTACACAATAAATAACTTGATACATAAATCCTAATATTCTATCGTTAAAGCACTATGTATCAAATTAACTGATATGTACATTATACATAATATATATCAAATTCAATAATTTTCAAATTTTATTATATGTATCATATATATATATATATCAACTCACCATTGTATTACATATCACACACAAAAAACGATATTGCCAATAATTATATGTATAATGTATCTCTTATAAAATATAATATTTTTCAAACAAAATAATATACATAAAAAGTATTGTATCATGCACTAATTTTCTAGACATGATACATAAATTCAAATTTATAATAAGTATATATACGATACATAGCGATTACCACACGATAATGTATTATCTCAAATCGGCATCTTATGAGACCAATTACTTATTTAATGTGCTAAAAAATACACTACTTATCAGTTTAAATAAAGTACAAAAATAGTAATGTATCATGATAAATATATCCATCAGAAAAATACAATTCAAATATAATATATCATAATGTTGCAACAAAGGCATTACACATTAATTTAAGAAACAAAAGCAATTAGATACATTAAAAATTAGAACTTATATGTATCACAAAAAGATGAACAACAAAAAAAATTTGAAAAAAAATCAACTTTTCTACCCTACTTTGGAGGTTCTTTTCACGGTCATTTTAACATACGAAGGTACATCCTTCTTCTCATTTGCCTTCTTAATATCCTGATTCATTATTAATAATGGATCGCACAATTATTTGAATCTGTTTTCAGCCTAATATTCATAGTCAAAACCATAAACACGATCAATATTATGTAAATTTAACTTGGTAATTCCAAAGCTAAAAGAAACATTATCCATATTTATCGGGACTTTGAATATGTAAAATCAGAAAAGAGATTGAACAAAGATGGATGAATTTTCAGATGGAGACAAAAAAACTACCTACTGAGAAAATTAAAATCAATTGACTGGAGAGAGATAAATTTGAGATTCAAAATTGTAATAAATGAAATAACTGTTGTGATTGAGGGAGTAAAAATAAAAAAGATTGGAGGGACAAAGTTTTTAGATGAGTGGGGTTTTGAAGGAAAAGAGAGAATTTTTAAAATATTTTAGAATGATAGAAAATAATATAAAATATGATAAATAAAGATGTGTAGATAAGTAATTTTTTATTGTTAATTGCGCACATGCCTTCTAAGCAGCTTGAGAGTATATCAGTAATTTCTCGATGGTTCCTCCGTTTTATTATTTGTCTCATTTTAGTATTTTATATACTTAAAAAGTGTGTAAAAAATACTACTATTCATGATAATTGATAATTTGTGAAAATATAAAAAATATTATACATCATGATCATTGGCAACTTAACATATTTTTAAAATAAATAAAAAAATTCAATTAATTATTGAAATTAATCTATCGACGTCACATAAAATGAAATCAAAAAAGTTACGTGTACTATTTAATTAGAAAACTACGTTAAAAAGTATAGTAAATCTAGATAATTAACAATAGTAATATACCCATATATGAAAATGAAATAAAAAATACCGTAAATACAGAAATTAACAACTTAAAATATTTAAAAGACATAAAAAGTCCAATTAGCACTCGAATCAATGTCGCATAAATAGGGATAGATGAATAGCATATATTATTTAAAAATAACGTAAACGTAATATAGATCATAATAATTAAGAAGTTAAAAAAATTACTTTCGAAATTTTAGCAATGCCACATAATTAGAACCAAGAGATACATATATTATTTAAAAATTATATAAAAAAGTAGTATAATTAATAATTTAAAAATCATATTAAAATTTTATCAGAAATCGATAGTAAACTAACCAAAAATTCTAATATATATGATAAATGAAGAGGAACAAAACATATAAATTAGAGAAAGAAAAGGTCCAAAATTAGTTAGTTTGAGAAATTGAAAAGAAAAGTTTATGCAAGTGACACAGGCCATGAAGGAGAAAAGCACCATTAAACTGACCAACTTCAATCTTGAAAGAGATGAGTTCAGTTCCATTTCACTGAGACCTTGCTGATCGGACTTCCAATGAAATTTCAGTCTACACTTTCTAACAATAATGACAAATCATTGTACAAGTAAAATATATTATGGATAAGGCAGGTCTGGTCAATTTCAGGACAATGAACATTCTTATCTTCGTCCAGATGGTAGAGCTAGAAATTATTTATAGAAAAGATAACAATACAACAAAAACCTTCAATAATATACTGCAAAGCACTTGAAAGCATCAAGGTAGCAATAATACGTCTACACAGTCTGACAACATATTTGCAGCCATGAATCAAATACAGTTAGTGACCAACTTCATAGCAAAACTGTCATTCTTCCACTCTCTCCCTATGGATGAAGAAGAATAATATTATCAAATTTATAATTCAGATAAATTAAAAGGAATAACACAAGGACAAGAATGACACAGCACGGACCAAAATGTCGTATTAAATCACTTCATCAATGTAAAATGGTGAACATCAACAATTATTTTAAGGAAAAACATAAAATTGCTGCAAGATACATCTCTGCTCGGCAGCAAATTCCAAGTTGACATTCTATCGAAAAATAGTTTGACAACTGAAAGCCCGTACTTTTTTCAAGTTCGTTAGGACAACCATTACAGGTTCAGCTGAAATGGAAAGGAAATTAAAATACATGAATAGGAGATGACAAGGAAATATTTTCTTAACCTAAAAACATAATCTGCACTGCACATCAGACGTGGAGACAAAATTTGAAACTTACGAGAAATATAAAATTTGGATTTGAGGGTACTTGTTTCATTGGTGACGTTATTTACTTTCTTTGACAAAGTCGATGAGCAAGCTTAGATTTTTTGAGGTTAGGAGATTAGATGTTTGTTGTTTGATTGTGTTCACTTGTAAACTTGCATGGTAATGAAGAAGTCTAATTGATGTGATGAGTTGCTAGATCGCCTAATTATTTCTATCAACCAAAGTGGTGGTGTTCCTAAACATGATTTATTGAGATAAGTTCTACTATTTGCTCAAGGACGAGCAAGAGTCTAAGTGTAGGGTAGGTCATGTTAACCACCCTACCCTAATCCAATCATCAGTAGTTACTTCCATGGCTCGAAGAGCAGTCACTGACAAGTACATTATCTCACAGTACAGTTCTCTAAGGTCAGTATGCAAAGTTAGCAATCAAAACCCTTAATGTTATCAAAAAGCTAATATATATCATCACTGCAGTGATCAGCTAATTATAAGAAAACTCTTCAGATAATTACCTCAACGAGGAGCTGGCAAAATTCCTTCCACGTTGAATGGAGTAACTATATATTATCTTCATTCGCATATATCAACCAATTCAACTTCATACAGAAGCCATGAGTCAGGCAGTATTGGAGGCTTAGCCTTGCTCCCATGGCTGCACCGACAAAAGGCATTAGAGCAGAGAAACATTTTAAGCGTTGGAATCACTTTTAAAAATGAGCATTTCAGCAATGATTTGTATATACCCCAAAGATGGTGGAATAGTGAGTCTTCTCTTTTCACCTACACGCATACCTATAAGGTTATAGTTTAGCCACCCATAATAGAACGCTTAAGATATAAAGAAACTAGTTTCAAGTCCATGAAAATGATTACCTTCAATGCCAATGTTCAATCCCTTCAACACTTTTTTGTAACCTGATTGAAGACATCAAAATAAGAATTTAAAGGGATAATTAGTTAAATTAATGGTGGAGCACAGTAACTTTTATTATGGGGAAAGAGTGATAAGAACTTTCTCGGGAAACATGGGAAGAACTAAAAAATCCACCTAAAAACTGTATATATTTCACATCTGTTTATCCAGACAACTCACAGAGCAGTGTGTGTGTTTGTGTGTGTAAGAGAGAGAGAGTACAGGGAGAGAGAGACCGAGACAAAATTGATGGGGAGCTGAACCAATGTTTGAGCCAACAGTGCATCCGGTATCTCTTAATTTGGCCATGAAATTAATTTTGACCTGGACAAAAGAAAGGATCATTCAGCAGCACGATGTTTGCACCATCTCTATCTCAAGTTTCAAATAGAATCACCTGTTTTCCTAAAGAAGCAACTTTCCCGTCTGCTTTTCCCTTCACCAGCACCTCAACAGCCAGTCCATCCGGTAATGTATGTATCTGTGTTGATGTGGCACTCTCATTGATATCCTTAGCATTAGCAACTGCGTTCCGATTTTCCATCTCCAACTGAGACTGTATACTTGAGTCACAATGCTTTTCTTGGTTTTCGATCTTCCTTTTCTTTTTTTCCTCTCTCTCCTGAGACTGTATACTTGAGTCACAATGCTTTTCTCGGTTTTCGATCTTCCTTTTCTTTTTTTCCTTTCTCTCCTGAGACTGTATACTTGAGTCACAATGCTTTTCTCGGTTTTCAATCTTCCTTTTCTTTTTTTCCTTTCTCTCCTGAGACTGTATACTTGAGTCACAATGCTTTTCTTGGTTTTCGATCTTCCTTTCCTTTTTTTCCTTTCTCTCCTGAGACTGTATACTTGAGTCACAATGCTTTTCTTGGTTTTCGATCTTCCTCTTCTTTTTTTCCTTTCTCGCCTGAGAATGACACGTTTCACTTACTGATTTGGGACTTGTATCGGAAGGCCTGGACATTCACAGCACAAGTCATCAAGTGAAACCAGTTAGACAATAAACTAAATGTAAAAACTACCAGAAGCCAATTATAAAATTCAGCAGTTAATAGAAGAAGATAAATATTAATTCAAAAAGATCATAGTACATTGGAGAAAAACTATACTATGCCATGAAAAATTCCTACCAGCAGACTAACCTTAAATTGATTTGATCCTAGTACATAGTGCAAGTCATGTAATACTGTCAAAAAGGAAAACTTGAAAGGGAAACAAAAACAAATAATAAATAAACTTACTTTCCAGTGATTGGTTTCCGACATCCGATTGTGGCCGGTGGACAGTTGCCCTCGTTCATAGCCTTTGGTGTATCTTCGTTGAGTGCACCATCAGTTTTGACATTTATAAGAGAGTTTTCTGAGGATATGATGTAATATTAACCTTTCAATCTCTCACCAATAAGTTAGGCTTTACAGGGCTAAGATGACAGTAAATAATAAATTACTAATATTGTTCAATCTTCCAAAGTAAAATATTTTTTAGCATGTGGCTATTTCCATGTCATATAACTCAAGTCATAGAATTAGAACTCTTCACAGATGAGTATTAAGGAAACAGTACATATGCATACATTTCTTTAAATGGTGAACAAGACATATCCGCCTAAAGTGAAGTCCGGTGCACAAATAGCATTTTCGGGCTTAAAAGAGTTAGAGAAGAAAGACCTTAAGGAAAGGGCTTTGAGGTGTGATGTTCGTGAACGTTACAAATAGCATTTTCGGGGAAATTGCTGAAGAAAAATCTGCAACGGCAATATGGAAGAAGTAGTAGGAAGATCCATATTCTAACGAATCACTGACAAACTGCATCTACCTGGAAAAAGAAAGTCTTACAATCTACACATGAATGAAGGTTCACCGGTTAAAACTCACATAATGAGTTCAATTCAATCATAATGGACTTGAAGAACATAGATATAAAAATTGAGAGCGAGCATCAAGCCTTAATCATGTTATGTTCTTCACTACTGTCTTACAGTACTTTTGTTGATACCTTGCTTTATGGGAAAAATAATATTTCACTATATAATGTCAGTAACGCACTAAAATCTAAAGAGTTGAAGAAGAGCTTTACAAAAGGGTGAGGTTCTTGTGAGCAGGGGAAGAACATAGCAAAAAGACTGTAGTAGAAAAAGGTTTAATGCCAGATCAAAGTCTGGATCAAGAAAGCAAGCTGTTATAAGCGTGGGAAAAAGGATGACTGATCTTGGGCATATTTATATACCCAAGTGTCGCATTTTAACCATGTTCTAGCTAAGTTTTGAGAGTCAATTCACATATATTCATGTCTTTTGAGTATAATTATTGTTGGTAGTCTATATGTGATTAGAAATGTTTTAGGTCAAAATGCAGCAAGAATGGACAAAAAATAGCAAAAAAAGGAAAAACAAATACCAAGTATTATGGATGAAAGGGCATGATTTGGCAGTGAAAATGGGAGGTCCGTGGAGTGGGGGAAGCACTTTGAGATAAGCCTTGTGCCAAGATTGGGACCAAACTTTGGAGAATGACATCCAAGCAGCCCACATGATGGTCGGCATACCACAGAAGGGTAAACTGCATCCTGGACTGTACTATCTTTAAACTAGAGTAGGTGATGGAGAAACAATTTTAGCTTCCGAAAAGAGTGATCTAAATCAGTCTCAATTGTGACACTCGCAACTTGGTCATATGAGTGACAAAGGATTTGTCTTTATTGAGCAAAAACATTTGGTGGACAGGCACAAAAATAAAGTTCTAAAATTTTGTGAGCATTGTGTATTAAGTAAACAAACAATGGTGAAGTTCAACAAGAAGGCAAGCATAAGACCAAAGCCATTTCAGATTATATACATTGAGACTTGTGGGATCCAAACAAAATTCCATGAGAGAGTGCTTCCAAGTATTTTAGGACTTTGATTGACCATTACTTGTAGGTGTATTTTCTAAACAAAAGATGAGGCATTTGCAAAATTTGTTGAATGAGAGACGGTGGTTGAGAGGTAGATAATGTTATCAAAGGCACACTTAAGCCCTAAATCAAGGCTCAGAAATTGTTGAGCGTTTTGCCTCACTTAATATGTGCTTTAGTGTCGTCATCAAGGTTCTAAAAACATACTTTTCCTTAGAAATGAACCTTCCTTGAAGATATGACACTAAACAATTGATATTTTACTTTATCATAATTTATTTTTAATTTCTTCGTACATTTATTTTTCATTCATGCTTATAAATTATTATAATTAATCTTGGACTCAACATATAGTAGTTGTATTATTTCTCTCATTGAGCCTTTATTCTTTAAAGTCCATGCTTTACTTTCACTTTGCACTTAAAACCCTAACAAACCTTAGAGCTCTTTTTTTGTTGTTTTGCTTTTGATAACAACTGGAGGCAAACTGAAAGAAAAGTTAAGTGTATTTGGAAGAACAATGGATTGAAACATGCAACTTAGAGTTCACTGATTGCTGTAGTAGAGAAGGCAATGTGAGACACCAAATTTGTGTTTGAACACTACAACAAAAAACATTGTTGCGGAACGAATGAACGAACATTTTGTGACAAGGCGCAAAGCATGATTTCACACTCATGTTAGGAAGGAATTTTCGACTGAAGCAATCAATACAACTTTGTCATCCGATCAACAAATCTCCATCCACAACTATTGAATTAAAACTCTTTTTAAGATATGATCCAATTTGCGTGCTAATTATTCAAATTTAAGGATATTTGATTGTCCTACTTATGCTCATATGAAGGATGGAAAACTTGAGTCGAGGGCAAAAATGTGCATATTTCTAACGTATGCAACTGAAGTGAAAGGTTAGAAGTTGTAGTGCATAGATTAGAAGACTACAGTGTTAATTATTAGTAGGGATGTAATATTCAATGAATATGCCTGACTGGATTGTCAGAGAAAGAAGGCAATAGCAGAAACAGGTTGTGGTGTCAATAACTGCATAGAACTAGAAATTGAATCTCCACTAGCTCAGCCCAGTAGTTCAAAAGTGGGGGCGCAAAACCTTAATCAAGATAACGTTGATGCACCTATGCAACAAAAATCATATAGCATTACGTCAGGTGGAGAGAATAGAAGAGAGTGATAACAGACCAAAAAGGTTGTGAAGAAGTTGATGGGAATCTTCTTGGATATGCCAATCTTGTGAATTTGTTTTGTAAGTTGCAGAGGCAATTGATGTGTTTGAGCCTAATAGAACCAGAGAAGTTATATTTAGTTCAGAAGTTGATCGGTGGATAGTGCTATGGGTGAAGAGATTGAGTCTCTTCAAGAGAATCACGCATAGAAGCTTGCTTCATTGCCAAACGGACAAAAGGTAGTAGGCTGCAAAGAGGTTGTTGATGACCGAGACAGTCTCGACTGACAAGTTTGGCATTACCTTGATTTGATTGGTGTATAAAGTACTCAGTATAGGCCTTTCAAGGGTTAAGGATACGGCAAAGAGACGTTCCCATAGATGAAGATAATTCAAGCCAAGGATAAGATTTCTTAATTTTGTCTCGAATTTCTCCCTTGTATATTTAGGAAACTCAATATCCTAATAGATTTGGAAAGAAAAATATATTTTTCTTATAGGACTCGGAGAACCTTTCTTTTATAGGTTTGGACTATTTGAGATCTCTACGTAGGGATTGTAGCAAGGGATTAATTAGCATTGTACATCTTCTCTTTCATAGTGGAAAACTCTCTGCTTTTGTTTGAAGGATTAGACTTAGCCGAACTTCGTTAAATTCTTGTGTGTGTTTTTTCTTCTCTATTTGCTTTGAGTATGATTGTGCCCTAGTTGACGCACGATCTTTCCGCAACAAAAATGCTAGCCATAAAGACACCAAATTCAATTGACAGTGCCATCACTTATGCGACCCCTACTGAAGAAGTGATGCCAAACTACATCACATGGTTTCATGTAGATGGGCCTGAGTATGCAAAATCCGACACGGCTATATGTCTAAAGGTTAAGAGTCCTTAAGAATTGTTATCCCTATATAGGGGACAACTTATTCAATCTTTTTCCCTTAAGCCAATAAATATGAAATTACTAGAAAAATTAATTTGGTGATATGTTCTCTGAAGGAAGAGAAGTAACTCTTTACTTTAAAAATAAAAAAAAAAGTTCTCAAGGCTAATTTAGTATGGTTCTTTCAAATGAAGGAACGAATCCAGTTAGGGTCGAGTTCCTAAGAGTCCATTCCACAAGAAACTAACAAAATCTGAAGTTAAAGCATAGATAAAAAACATAATACATTAGCAAACACTCAAACTTTGGCTCAGTTGGCAAGTAAGCACTCCCACTTTGATTATGCACATCTAGACACCTCAACTCATCGCTAGTGTGTAAGTTGAACACTCCAAATTACAAAATGAGTATCTAGACACCTCTAATATTTATGTGTCATGTTAGGTTTGGGTGTCCACGATACACAATGGAGACAAGTTGGAATATCTAGTTGTTAGTTGAGACCAAGTTGAGGTGTTTATACGTGCACTCCAAAGTTGAAGTGTTTATTTGCCAAGTTAGGCTAAGTATGAGTGTAAAGTCTGCAAATTCTAGAACTAAAGGGTCGTTTGGTGTGAGGTATAAGTTATAATAATCCCTAGATAAAAATGCAGGACTATTTTATCTCATGTTTGGTTGGAGGTATAAGGTAATTCTTGGACTATTTAACCCACCATTTTTGTCTTAGTGATGGGATAAGTTATCCCATGTATATGGTGGAATAACTTATCCCAGGCTAACTTATCCCGGGATTAATTATCCTGGGATAACATGTTGCCAACCAAACGACCCCTAAGTTCTTCAGAAACTATATTTTCTATCCTTTGTGCCCCTGCTGAACACATCTTCTTCGATGGACCATAAAGTTTGTGAATAGTGCAAAACCCTTCCACGGCATGTGGATAACAAGGACCCAACCTAAATGTAATTAGGGCTAATCATGAACAACAAAGCTAGGGTAACAATTGGGATTGATATTATTATTCTATCTTCAGTGCCAGAAGTTTAATGAAATAGTCCTACCTAATTTAGTTCACAGACAACACTAACAACAAAATAATTGCTTATAACTCAATAAAGCAAACGGGAAGAGAGCAAGACCCAAAGGACCAATTGAAAGGAAACAGCACATGTGAAAAGCTTGTTGATGCTCAGGCACAACCCTATTTGGTATCAGTGGCTATTTTCAAAACTAGAAACATGCACACAAAGACACTAATTAATTTGAAAATGAAAGCCCCAAAAGATCATCAATAAATCAAACTGCTAAAACTGCTTCAGATTCAGATCATTCCAAGCAATAACAAAAAGATAATTTTTTCCCTTGCACACAATGAAAACTAGATCTTCTTAGCTGGATAGAAAGCTTACCAAAACCATGGCTAGCATTATAGGCATCTGAAACCAATTGTGCATGTTGTATCTTCGTGTTGAAATAGCTCCTTGCTATCTTTTGCTCCTCTAATTCAGAATGCTCCTCCTTGTATAAAAGTTATTCGTAAGAGATATATACGCACTTGGAAGGTACCAAGACAAAGAAGTTTAGCTTAGCAAAATATGAATCATAAAAAGAGAGAAACAAGAGATGCACAATTCTTCACTTTACATGGCACTTAAAGAATACAGAAAAAAATTCTGATCATTGAAAGTTTTATTACACATACCAATTGCAGCTTGATAAGGAAAATATATTGTCTCTATTACTATTGATCAGTGAAGGTTGACAAGGAAAAGATAATTCTCATTGCTGGTTCCAAGTGAAGAGAAAATTGATATAAACAAGTCATCTAAAAAACTAAACCAACTTTGTTTGAGTAATAAGGAGAGAAATTCAATACCATGAAAACTGTAAAATCTTTACATACGTTTATGCATTTAAAATCCTTCCCTGTTACCTTGGGAACCACAACTTTGAATAATTTATTTAATATGCTCCCATCATCACATAAGTCTAGGCAATAGCAAATTATACTTAAGGTGTGTGGAAAGAAAATGAATAGTACATTATTTAAGGAAAATGGGTCAGAGGATTATACCTTTTTTGGGGTTATCCGCGCCTCCAGTATTTGGTTTCCATAAATCTTCCTAGTACTCAAACTTTGAGAAACTAACTTGTATTGTTCAAGAGCTACTTGGAGTGGATTAGAGTGATTCCTGCTGATAGTTGTTAACGCTAGTCCTAAGTCTCCCACAAAAATTTTATCGGATGCTTCCGGGTCCAAACTCTGGCAAGGCCTCATACTCTGGCAAGTAAGTTGTTGGTGTTTGTGATGATGCTTGTTTACTTCACCCCAAACCCTGTCACTTAAGTAGAACAACTCTTCCTCGTGTGGGGTGCTCGGATTCCAGACCCTCTTTAAATTGTTCTTATACTTTTCCCTGAGACACCTGATTTTTTTCTGCAAATCAAGTTGTGTGGCTGATTGACGATGAAGTGATTGTTTAATGGACTCATAAAGCGCAACGTAATCTATCTTTTTTGATTTAATCCCTTTCTCAGTTTTGAAGTTTACGAGTCCCTTAAGGATTGTGATTTCATCGTCTTTGCTCCAGGCACAGGCACCAACTTTTTCCTCATATAATATCAAACCACCATCATCAATTTGAGCAGTATGCGATGAGCATGGCATCAATAATTTCATCTCTTCATCAGGAGGCCGTTTCGCTCTCCTCAGCATTTCAAAAATTATGTTACTTACCTTGTGGTTGACGACAAGTAGAGGACCTTCTTTCCCTTTCCGTCTAGTTAAATGGGGGAGGAGAGGAAGAGTCGGCCAACACGTAATCATTATTCAACTCACTCCATTTTCCAAAAATAGGATTTAATTCACTAATCTCTCTATATCTATCCATCGCTAAATGTGGCTCAAAATATAGTAGGTATTTTCCATCTATTTCTAATAGTACAACCCATAAATGTTCCAAAGTATAAATGAAGGACATTTTTTATAATGATATTTTTGACATTTTTTCCTTTTTAAAATAGGGATCTGATAAAATAAAAGAAGGGAATATATTTCGGATAACTTTTTTTTAAAATCCCTTAATATTTTACTTCATAATACAAATTTTACTGATTTATATAATATCAAATTTGTTTTTATTAATTTGATTTTATAGGAAAATATGATTGTGACTTTTTTTTTATTAACATGCTCATTTATATAGTAGATTTCATAAATCACTTTTTAAAAATAAATAAAAATATTTTTAATGTGATAAAGATTAAAGTTAGTATACTTTTATGTGATAAAAAAATAAAGTTTATTTTTGTAAAGTAAATTTTAAAGTTAAATTACTTTTTTATGTAATAAAAAAATAAGAAAATAAATTTATGTGTAATAAACTCAAAGTTTGATGATGATTGATAAAATTTATTCCTTTTTTTTAGTTTCACCATCCAACTTTTTCAGTTCTTTCAATTTTCACTTACTTTAATTTTTAAAAAATAATGAAAATATAAAACATAGAATTTAATAGGAATTGATTAATCATTGAAAATACTAGCTCGGTTTCATAGTAATTTTATTTTCAAAAAATAAAGGTACAGGAGGAGAAAAGTTGGCAAGAAAAATGTAATGATTCGTTAGGTCATTTTAAAAATAAATTATCTCTCTTTCATAAAAGTCTCTTTTAGTAAATTAAATTGAAATTTTTGAACTATTCGATAATTACGGTTATTTAGTTGGCGGTTAATTTTAGATAATTAATTAATTAAATTGATAATTTATTTAAGGGATAATTATATAAATAATACATTATATATCAAATATTACCCTTTTTTAGAGTACTTTTTTTTTAATTACGGATTATAACATATTTTATCAATAAATTACCCTTCTCTTCTCTTTC
The DNA here is from genome assembly GCA_038996855.1 of Solanum aculeatissimum. Taxonomy (NCBI): domain Eukaryota; kingdom Viridiplantae; phylum Streptophyta; class Magnoliopsida; order Solanales; family Solanaceae; genus Solanum; species Solanum aculeatissimum. Next base: position 26,337 of record JBCEWC010004742.1, read on the forward strand.
TTTCTCTTCTTTTTTTTCTTTCTCCTTTTTTTTTCTTTCTCCTTCTTCTCTTTGCTGGGAGCACGTTCTTCTTCTTCTTCTTTTTTTTTAAAAAAAAAATCATTTTCTCTCTTTTTCTCCCTTTCCATTCAACTCATCATCTTTAATATTATACATTGTTATGAATTTTATTATTATTATTTTAATAAATATAATACATTTT
>JBCEWC010004743.1:0-26534 GCA_038996855.1 Solanum aculeatissimum
CATTTCTTAAAAAATAAGGGATTTTTAATAATTTCAGAAAAAGTTGGTATATATTGAGATTATGCATGTAAAGTATGGGATTTCTATAATTTGCCTTAATTTTTAAATACTACATGTCCAATTGTCCGCAAAGCCCAATAGGATTGCCCATACCCAAATATATGTGCAGCTCGATACTATATATATACTAGGAGTGTAGAGGGAGTTATATGTATACTATAAAGTTTGATCTAAGAAATGTATACGCAGCTCGATAAGGGATAATTATGGGTTACCGAATACCATACCGTAAAATATCGAAACCGAAATTTAAAATACCGAACCATACCGAGTTAATTTGGTATGGTAATGGTATCAAATTTTTAGATACCAAATACCAAAATTACCATACCGAATTTTCAAATACCGTACCGTACCATACCATACCATGCCCACCCCTATAAATTTTAAGAATATGTTGCTTATTTACAAAAATACCCTTCACTTTATTAGTTTTTAGTGTATTTTCTTTGTTTACTTTAATTATTCAATATTCATTTTTAAAATAAATCTTTCATCCTATTTAGTCTAAATATTTTTAGGTGTGCATTTCCATGATAATACCGTATGCATTTAAAATAAAACTTTTTTTTTATTTAATTTACAAATAGAACTTGCATTTTTAAGTTTGTTAAAGTAAAAAAGAATTTATGAAAAATCAAAATATAAAAAACATAAGAATTAGTCAATAAAAATTATACTATATAGTGTAATTTTTTAATAGAAAAATAAGAAGAAGTATTATAAAAATAAGGAGTGAAGATTGTATATGTTATTATATATTGTATTAAAAATAATATAAATATACAAAGTGAGGTATAAAGGACATCATTGTCATTTATCCTTTTTATCCCGAGATAAGTTATCCCGGGATTAGTATACCACCCAAAAGGAGGGATAACTTATCCCGGTACTATTTGTTAGTCCTGGGATAAGTTATCCCACATTTGCCAACCAAACAACCATTTAAGTGTCACTAACTTTTTATCTCGGGATTATTTTTTGTTATCCTTCTCAACAACAATATAAGCCAATATAGCACCTAGAAAGCATATTTTTGGAGAAAAAAATTGAAATCATACACCAAATAAATAGCAACACTGAAAGAGAACACACAAAACTTACATGAATATATATTTACAAGAAAATTCAGAAAAAAATCTTTGGATTGAAGCGATGTGATGAGATTTGGGTTAGGATTTAATCCAACCATAACTAAATGGGTAGAAAAAAATAATTAATTATGTTATTTTATTTGAGAGTGAGACACGCGTACACCCTTTGAGAACATAACTGGTGTATATATTGTGATTGAAATGAGTTTCGTGGGGATTCAGAACCCCCACAAACTTTAATAAAAAGGATATACGTTAAGGGGGAACTTTATGCATTTTCTCTTAGTTATTTTCACGAAAAATGGGATGAGGACCATAATGAATCCACTTTAACCACAAATATAATTCCCGATACCTATTATGAATTGACAAAGCGTCTATCTTATTGTGATATTTGTAGCCGCTAAACATGAAGTCAATGTCTAATTACAAAGTTTAACCTTCTCAAGTAGAGTCCCCCAAAATTTGAAAAAAAGCTAAAACGGCAGAAGATGCACACTGACAGAAATTATAATAAGAAATTTTGACATCAAATCCATTGATATAATTATAATAAAAAGACACAAATGCATAGGTAGCATGGACAGTTTGTCAACAAGAGAAGGCCTATACACTGCAGGGGGTCTAAACCACAACCTAGTTAGGAAAGGATATCACAATTGTGATTTTTTTCTACAAGCGCGTCAACAGTTCTAGAGCTGATTATGGGGCAGTGCTGTATGTTTAAGCCCTGAAGGTCTCGAGCCAAATCATCCAAGAAGGGTAACCTATTGTCTGACACTAAAAGGCAACCAAACAGTGAGAGGATTCACAAATTGAGCTGTCTTGCACTGGCCAAAGTTCTAATCCCTAAATCGGTGCTTCCACACTTGGATATATCGAGTTCAGTAAGCATCCAACACGAGCATGAAATTTCTTCTAAGGTTGTTGTTGCTCTCAAGCGCACGCAAGTGTACGTGGTCTTAACTAGTAATATAGTGGTCCTTTTTAGGAGTTGGGATTTCGAATTCAATGGGCTTAAATCCGAATGCAATTACTAGTTCAAATTGTTAGGTGAGTGTGTTCTTGTTTAAAGGTGAGAAAATGGGTGAATTGAAAAGTAAATAACTAATTAAAACTATTACGGTAGACAAATTTCCTGTGGATTATCAGATTAAGTACAATTTTGGGATGTAACCTTTGTGACGCAGTTCTAGACTCAATGCTTGTGGTTATGTCTGGGTCTCCTGATTATTGGTTCACAGGGTTGAAATACATAAACAGGGTTACAAGCCTTTGCCGGCCTACCCTTATTGAATGCCTAACTATATCGTTGAGCAGAGATAGACAACTCAATAAGAATGCTTTAATGTTATGTTCCCGTATTTGAACCAAGCTAGGTGTAAAGGTAGTTGTCGCGAGTCTCCCTTACACGAATCAATCTAGTTTCCTAGTCAAACGAGCTCCCTATATTACTGTGTTCTATTCATTCCAATATCTCTTGAATTTAGAATGAACAACTAATTTACCCCGTAGTTGATCAGGCTATGAAGTATAGATAGAAGCAATAATCAAAGTGAAAATCCTTTCATAAGATGCAAACATTAAGAACTAGAACATTGTCTATGGCTACAATCCTAGAATATGGGAAGATTAGCCACGCATTGTGGTCTTAAAAATCAATAAGAAGCTAATCAATATTAACAATGGAAAATTCAAGGTAAAAACTAACCCAAGTAATCCTAGAATGAAGTTCTTAGTCGTCCTTGCTTTTTTCGTACAAAAACTAATATGAAAAACCAAAATTCTAAACTCAATATAACTTAAAATTTTCATATCTTGCCCCCAACATCTTCAAAATACACGATGTGGACTAGGCTATTTTGAGTGACTTTTCACATTTAATGTTGACTAACGTTTCTTGTGCAAGTCCGCAACGCAGACTAGGCCCACTTTCCTGCTTCACACCTTTATCTCCAAGATTTCAGTTGCACAATTTTTTCCCCAGGTCCACGATGCATACTTGAGCATTTTTGCTGAGCTGACTAAGTTCTTCACTTCGTTCTGCAGTTGTGTTCCTCCTCAAACTCCGGGTGTGCTTCTAGATGTGCAAATTATATTCAAAAACCTGCAAAAACACAATCAACAGACGCACTTTACCTAGGATTAGCAAAATACACTAAACTCCACTGAAAACACCTAAACTTTATGGATTTATCCTCTGACTAAGCGCTTATATGAGTAATTTTGGCTAGTTTGGCATATAAATACGTCTAAAATCACTACCCCCACTTAGAGCTTTGTCTGTCCTCGAAAAAATCACAACACATGCATATACCCCTAGGCAACATGCAAAAGATACATCCTGCGAATGAGTTTCCTGAACCAGGTCTAACATTGCTCAATACCCTTAGCAGCATCACCTCACGCCGTGCACTTATAGATGAATAAGGACTCATGCTGAATATCTGTTAATAACTTCTCTATTTATCACCCGTGAATGATCATGTGCCCTCACACAAGAAGAACTACCCATGTGCACACCATAGCACCCTATCTAAGAGGTTGGAAATGGGTATAAAATCAACTCTCGCTCTCCCAAAAGATGTCTCATGTTGCATTTAGTTCCTATAGGCTTGACCTTAATGTGTAAACTCAACTGAGTTGGAATCTAACTCAAAGAATCACATAGGTCTTTTATTTGGTTGTAACGTGGGCTAAAGGCTGGTGGGGTATATTTATGGATATGAAAGTCATGGCTTAATTCCCAAGCGCTTATAGCTCACACTCATTTCTTCTTCTTCTTTCATTCTTATTCCTTCTCAAACTTGCCACTCATTATTTTATTTACACCAGTAAAAAGAAAAACTACAAAATATTTTTTTTTTCTAGACCCCCTTCCGCGATGAGTCCGTGATGCGAACCTTACTGTTTAAGGGGTCAAATTTTTTCTACCTTTATTTCCTTTCCTCTACATAACTTTTCCTTAGGATGGCCTCTTCAACTTTACTTCCCTTTGTCTTATTGTGCTAAAGCGCTTAGGATTTAAGATCAAACACGAGTCTAAAACAAAAAGGGATTAGCTAAAAATATGGCTATTCAAAGAATAAGCTAAGTCTCAAAAGGGCTAACTAGGGGTGACTACATGATGGTGGGTCAACGGGTCATTCATGTTGGGCTGCCAAGGAAATGCCTAGATCCTTTCCTCTCATTTCAACTCCTACCTAGCTTTGTCCATATACCGGGCAAGTTCTAGCAACTATTGCAACATAGACCAACAAATTCACTCTCTCTCACCTAGCACACTTTCATCACAAGGCCAACACTAGAGGCACCATCACATCATTCACACACATTTATCTTAAGCATATATTATCCATAAAGTTCAAGGTTTAGACATTAGCTACTCAGAGTTTAATTGATTCAGTCGTCCCTGATGCAAGTACTCTAAACAAAATACCCTTTTTACTTCTACCGACACTCTATATGAGACTCACATTGATCAATATCCTTAGGACGATCATCATCCATCCATCATAGGGCCCCGTCACTCAACTATGACAACTCCTTAGACATTCACAAGCCATTTCAAGCAACTAGAACATAGCAATATATTCGTAATACTACTAATAGTCAAACACGCTACAAACATTTAACATTAATTACAAACCCAAGCAAGCAAAAATAAAATGGTGTCCAAATTATGCAAACATAGCAGAAAATAAAACTATAGTCTTAATATATGGCTGAATTAACAAGAGAGACAACATAAACAATAATACATGGACGAATTAGTAGGAGAGACAACATAAACATGAGGATACTTCCACCCACACTTAGAACAAGCACTATCCCTAGTGATAAGAATAGGAAACCTATGGAATGGGATACATGGTGCTCACTCATCGTCCATGTCAACATCGGGGAATATGGGATCATCCCCCATAGTCACTGATGGCTCATCCATCTCCAACTCATCATCATCTGCATCAAAACCCTCCCTAGCCTTTTCAGGATTTATGGGTACATCATCATCCACCGGCTCAAAAACCAAGCTCCAATACCTAAAACTGCATTGTCATAATAATTAAAAGAGCATTAGACTTCCACTGCAGTGAGAACCTAGGGAGTGGAAGGTTTACCACCCATCCGGTGGCGTAGCATCTCCAAGCTATACATTCGAGCCATGATGAGTTCGTCCTTGTACGCACTCTCAACAGTGGTCAAAATAGGTCCCAATGAGACATCTAACCCCTTAATATTAGTCACATAATAGGGTGGAGCCTCGATGCGAGGACAACAATCTAGAGACTCTTCTAGGACTCCTGCATGCCGACATAACTCAGTAATCAAACCATTGAAAGCGTACCTGTGGCCTCGATGATTGCAGTCCTTTCTTATGAAAGACGATATTCAATTCAGCTCCTGTCATGAGGGTGTAGGCCAAACATACCCTATAACTAGTGATCTTTGTGAAGTGTACACCCGGGAAGATAGCATGCATGATAATTTTTATCCACACTTGGCATACTTGTTCAATGAGCAAAGGGAAAGGACTGATGATACCTCTTGTAGCTATGCCAAATCCATTTAGCAGTGGATGTCGAGCCAACCAAGGTATGACAGATGACCCGATGGGGGGGGGGGGTCAGATTTACATCTTAGTGAAGGGGGTTGTGGAGTTGTCCATTTTGCCTAGAATTCCATTGAAGGCTATCGGGGTGATGTTCACCTCTATACCCTAGACTATCACCACCTGGTATCGTGCCACAATCTTCATGTTAGTATAGAACTTTCTCACCATGCTTAAGTTGCACAGGAGATGGTTCCCAAAAAGGAAGCTTATTCGATACTCCACACACCTCTGATAGATATGTGGGAAATCCTGAGCCAAGCTATCGACATCAATGGAGATATTCGAGAAGTACTTGGTTTTATCATGAGCCTTGTACCACCATTTACCTTCCCTAAACATCGCATTGAGTCCAAACTGTGGTCTTTGACCATGAGAAGGGGGTGGAGCTTTAGGCACGTCTGGGACTCCCCTGGTGCATTTTCTACTGGTGAATCCCCTAAACACCGCATCCTGAGCCAAGCTGTCGACATCAATGGAGATATTCGAGAAGTACTTGGTTTCATCATGGGCCTTGTACCACCATTTACCTTCCCTAAACACCGCATTGAGTCCAAACTGTGGTCTTTGACCATGAGAAGGGGGGGGGGTGGAGCTTTCGGCACGTCTGGGACTCCCCTAGTGCATTTTCTACTGGTGAATCCCCTTCTTGACCCATCCTCCGAGCTCTAGATGCCATAAGTATCCTGCAACAACTTAAAGATCCAATCAGTACTTGCACAAAACACAACCCACACTTGTATATAATCCACCCCTACACTTTTCGCAGACACTAGGTAAGTAAACCTCTCAACATAATTTGGCACAAACACAAAAACACGAACAAGTTAACCCGTTGTGCGCCCAACCTACAGATTAGGGCCATAACCCACAATTAACATGCTTATTTTATACCCTTCATCATATAATCATACCCATAAATCCCACCCCCCGTTATGTGACACCAACAACATCATTCAAGCGACCCCAACACAAGATTGCAAGCACAAGATACTCAAGTTAACTAAACCAAACAATTACTAAGATTATGAGTGAAGAACATACCTTGAGTGAGAAATAAAAAGAGCAAACTAAGTAGAACCTTTGGGGAATGGGAAGGTGTCGCGAATTTCTTCAAACTTGGGTGATTTGGGGTGAAAATTTGAGAAAATAGGGTATTTTTGGGGTGAAAATCATGAATGGGAGAGGTGAAATGCGTGTGGGGTCTTTTAAAAAGGGGTGGTCGGCCATGTTGATTACTAGAAAACTGTGCAAATTAGTACCTGTCCGCGATAGGTCCGCAATGCGGACTGGTCACGAACTTATACTTGTTCAATTTCTCTTTTTAAAATCATTTTCTTGAGTGCTTACCTGGAGCTCTTCTCTGTGACAGGTTTGGGGCTCGGACCTGTCGAGTACTTTTCTGGATAAGAGATGTCCTCGAGGTCCAATTTTTTTATATTTTTTTAGCATCAAACCCTGAAAAAATTCACGAACACCTAGTTATGCTACAAATCAGTGAAACAAGTTAATCCAACCAAAAAAATAAAAAATTACCTAACGGATCAACAGGAATTAAAGATGCAAAAAACATGCACATTATAAGTGGAGGTGCGTGACACAGTCTAGTCGCGGACAAACACTTTGTGCAAGATTTTTATTTTCTACGAGATATTTAGCAGATAAATAAAAACAATAATAAAGAAACTATGGTTACCTTACCATGGGTTGCCTCCTAGGCAGCGCCTAATTTACCATCGCGACACGACTCAACATGTTTCTCATTCATCATTGGCCAACTCAATGGCTCCTCACCACAATTCGTGTCATCACCATAATAATGTTTGACACATTGCCCATTAATCAAAATTTTTTAGTTTGTGGCCTCCTCATATAGTTCGACAGTGCCATGTGGCATGGCACTTACCACTGTATATGGGCCACTTCATTTGGATCTCAGCTTACCTGGAAATAATTTAAGACGAGAGTTAAAGAGGATTACATTTTAACCAGACTCAAAAGTACGTCTGATGATATGCCGATCATGCCATCTCTTCGTCTTTCCTTTGTAGATCTTGGCATTCTCATATGCCTTGAGCTAGAATTCCTCCAACTCCTCTAGCTGTTCTAATCTCTTATGCCCCGCAAGCTCTGGGTCCAGATTGGGATTTTTAATGGCCTAATATGCTTGATGTTCAAGCTCGATCGAGAGGTGACATGCCTTACCATAGAGCAATCTGTATGGAGATGTGCTGATTGACATTTTATATGCCATCCTATATGCCCAAAAAGTCTCGTCTAGTCTGATGGACCAATCCTTTCTTGTAGCATTGTCGATCTTTTGGAATATTTGCTTTACCTCCCGATTTGAAACATCTACCTGGCCGCTCGTCTATGGATGATAGGCCATGGCCCCCTTGTGTCTCATTCCATACTTATTTAGCAAATTTTTCATCGTCTGGTTGATAAAATCTGCCCCACCATAGAAATCTGCTCACCACATTTGAAACATTAGGGGTAGAGTTATTGCTTTGATGCACTTGGACACATAATCAGCTGCAACCAAGATGTAGTAACTGCCAAAAGATGGTGGGAATGGACCCATGAAGTCCATCCCCCATACATAAAAAATTTACACCTCGAGGATGTTGTTCAGGGGTATCTCATGCCTCTTAGATATGGTGTTCGTCTTCTGGCATGCATCACATTATTTCACAAACTGCATAATAACCTTGAACAGAGTGGGCCAAAAGAAACCTAATTACAACATTCGTTCTTCTCTATGATATCCCCCATAGGGTGAAACATGTCATCTTTCAAGTAACCGACACATTTCTAATTCTGGGACACACCCTTTCACCATTTCGTCAACACCCTACTTGAAGAAATATTGCTCATTCCAAATATAAGCCTTTGCATCATGAGCCAATCACTTCATTTGCTGGTAGTTCACATCTAGGGGGTAAACTCCACTCACCAAGTAGTTCACAATATCAGTATACCATGAAAACTCCTCTACTTCCATCGCCAAGAGCTGGTCATTAGGGAATTCCTCCTTAATATGACTTTGTTCACCGATGTGGTTGTCACTCTCCAGTCGAGACAAATGATCAACAATTTGGTTCTCACATCCTTTTCGATCCTTGATCTCTATATCAAACTCCTATAGAAATATAATCCATCTAATTAATTGGGGTTTGACATCTTTCTTGTTGAACAAGTACTTCAAGGCAACACGATCAGTGAACACTATGATTTTGGTGACCACCAAGTAGGATCAGAACTCGTCAAAAACATACACCAGTGCCAATATTTCTTTCTCAGTCACAGTGTAATTACATTGTGCTGGGTCCAGGGTCTTACTGGCATAGTATATAGAGTGAAATACTTTATCCTTGTGTTAACCCAACACTACTTCCACAACAATGTCACTAGCATTACATATCAATTCAAAAGGAAGTTCCCAATTTGGAGTTGTCAAGATGGGAGCTTTCACTAGTCGCTTCTTTAGAATCTCAAAAGCCTGCAAACATGTAGTACCAAAGTTAAACTGTACCTCTTTCTCGAGCAGGGCACACAATAGCTTTGAGATCTTTGAAAAATCCTTGATAAATCTGTGGTACAACCCTGCATGCCCCAAAAAACTATAAACTCTCCTGACAGATATGGGTGGAGGTAGCTTTTCAATTACCTCAATCTTCTCCCTATCCACCTCCAGTCCTCTCTTGGACACCTTGTGCCCCAATACTATCCTTTCCTTTACAAGGAAATTATATTTTTCCTAGTTAAGAACAACGTTAGTTTCTTTACAACGAGCTAACACCTTGTCCAAGTTGTACAAACATACCTCAAATAACTCTCCAAAGACTAAGAAATCATCCATGAAGACTTCTAGAAAATCCTCCACCATGTCGTGGAATATCGCCATCATGCACCTTTGGAATGTAGCTGGTGCATTGCACAAACCAAAGGGCATGTGTTTGGATGCATATGTGCCCTACGAACAAGTGAAAATGGTCTTCTCCTGGTCCTTCGAGGCTATGTTGATCTAATTATGCCCCGAGTACCCATCTAAGAAATAATAGTACTCCTGCTCATCCAGTCTATACAACATCTGATCAATGAAAGGTACTGGATAATTATCTTTCTGGGTGGCATCATTCAACTTCCTATAGTCCATACATATATGCCAGCCTGTCACTGTTCTAGTTGGGATGAGTTCATTCTTCTCATTTGTAATAACTATCATCCCCCTTTCTTGGGAACACATTTTACTGGGCTCACCCACTTACTATCTGAGATAGGGAAAATTATACCAGCATCTATCCACTTTATCACCTCTTTCTTCACCACTTCCTTTATGATCGGGTTCAACCTTCACTATGGTTGGGCCACGGGTTACTGACCCTCCTATATGAAAATTCTGTGTATATAAAAGGCTGGGCTAATGCCATGAAGATCTAACATTTGCTAACCCATAGCTCATTTCCTCTTTTTCAACACTGTAACAATCATTTCTACCTGTGCTGCAGATAATGAAGCAGACAATATTACCGATAAAGTATTATTTTTCCAAGAAAAATATACCTAAGATATGACGGCAACAACTTCAACTCAAGATGAGGAGCTTCTTCGACAGAGGATTTGGGTGGTGGTCCCAATACCCTATTTAAAGGTTCCACCACCTTTTTAAGCATGCTGACATTATGATTGTCCATCACTCTTTCAATTTCTCTAGCTTCAAAATCATCCACTAGCCTTTAATTCAACAACACTTTGGCAAGAGAATCCTTAATTTCAACCTTTCTAACTGGGGCCTCTGTCTCCAACACTGTAATGGTTGCCAAGTCCTCATGTACAATGGGCAACTTCAAGGCCTTACAAACGTAAAAAATTTCCACCTTATCATGGGCACACATAGTCAGCCGCCCTACTGCCACGTCTGTCAATGCTCCTCAAGTTGCAAGGAATAGTCGTACCAGGATGAAAAGAACCTCTAGGCCGAGTTCAAAATCTATGATGACAAATTCCACAGGGAGTATGAGGGACTCCATCCAGACTAATACATCTTCTATGATTTTGTCAGGTCTAGCTTTCCACCTGTATGCCAACTGTAGTAGGATTTTGGTGGGTCTAGGCTCTCCGAGACCTAATTTTTTTAACATTGAGATGGGCATAACGTTGATGCTCGCCCCCAAATCACACAACATTCTAGCATTCAAACATCGTCCAATCATTACATAAACCATGAAACTTCCAGGATCCTTCAATTTAGTTGGTAACTTTATTTTATTAAGAATCCTGGAGCTACGTTCCTCAGTGAGCACCACAGTCTCGAACTCAGCCAACCTACTCTTATTGGCGACAATATCCTTCACGTACTTAGAATACTTTTAGATCCCCTACAAAATATTAATAAGAGGTAAGTTAATCTGTACCCTTTTCAGGAGCTCGATGAACTTTTGGAAGCACTCATCCTCTTTCTTCTTTTTGAACTTTCGAGGGAAAGAAGGAGGAGGCTTTGGTGCCGGATCAGATTCTTCATTAGATAAGCTGGGAGTGCTAACCTCACCATTGATCCCTTCACACTTAATCCCCTCACTTTTCTGCTTAGGCATTAGCTATGCCAATAACTTTCCACTTCCAGTGATGATAACATTAACCTACTTTGGGTTTGGGTTAGTGTCCCTGAAAAACCTTCTTTAGGCCTCATATTAATTGTGTTTGCTAACTGCTCAAACTATTTCTCAAGGTTCTGCAGGCCTTGCTTGTTCTGCAGAGTGTCCTTATCTTGCCTTTGCTGATTTTCCAAGATTTGCCTTAACACTTCAATATCACTCATGCCTCCAGTATTTACCTGCTAAGTAGACTGCTGAGCTTGCTGGTTGTACAACTTTCCACCTTGAGACCTATGCTGAGGGTGTCCTTGACCCTTCTAATTTCCACTCCAAGAGAAGTTTGGGTGGTTTCTCTAGTTTGGGTTATAAATGTTCCCAAAGCCTTGGTGTACCCTTCTGTTGGCGTTGCCAACAAAGTTCACAACCTTCAAATTTTCTCTACAAAATTTTGCAGTGTGATCTGCTCCTCCACACACATGACATCAATTATTCTACTGCTGTTGGACCATATTCACTGGAGCTAATTGTTGTCCCAAAGATAAGTTGTTGAAATGGGTTGCCAACATGTTCTGTATTGCTGACACTTGGGCTTGCAAGGCGATCATGACATCTACCTCCATCATGCCTGCCTGTTTTTGCACTACTGGTTTGCTAGATCCCCCATTCCTCTTTGAATTTCCTTGTGCAATGCGATTCAGGAGGGTATGCAACTCGTTATAAGTCTTTTCTAGAGCCTGACCACCTGTAGCAAAATCAAGAAGAATATTGGTGTTGTGTTCCAAACCCTCAATGAAGGTATGGACCAACACCTCATTAGCCTGACAGTGATGAGGGTAATTTATAAGTAGAGTTTTAAACCTGTCCCAAGCTTGGTATAAATTTTCTCCCGACCTCTGCCTAAAATTCAAAATCTCATTCTTGAGTTTGGTTGTCTTCCCTGATGAAAAGAATCTCGTCAAGAACTCTCAAGCCAGCTCATCTATGTAGTGATTGAGTTGGGTGGCTCAATTTATAGCCACCTTCTTACTTTCTCTAGTAGTGAAAAGGGAAACAAAGTCATCCACACATAATCTCTATTTACTCCCGTGGGGGATGAAAGTGTCAGCGATCTCCAAGAAGTTCTGGAGATGAACTTGAGGCTCCTCATGTGGTAACCTAGTGAGCTGCCTGATGGAGTGCAACAAATGAACCATGTTCTGTTTGAGCTCCCAACGACCACCAGGCTCTAGTTTCTGGAAATAGATTCTTACATTGGTAGTGTGTGGGGTTACCACATCCCGTACAGGCCTAGCCGCGGCTGCTGGCATAGGATTCAGCGCTACCATCTCTTCTTGAACAGGTTTGACCTCCTTTTTGTTATCCTTTGTATTTTCCTGTTCAATGAGTTCAATAGGTGGTATGGGGTACAAGACACTAGCCTTTCTACGACACTGTCAGAAGCACGAGTCTAGTTCCTCCAATATATTTCCCTGAACACCTGCGAAATAAATACGACTAAGATCAAGTGCAGTGAACACAACAAAAAAACAACTTAGAAAATTAACTACTTTTAAATTTAAGTCTCCGACAACGATGCTAAAAACTTATTGCTCCCAGCACATGCAAGTGTACGTGATCTTAACAAGTAATATAATGGTCCTTTTTAGGAGCCAGGATGTCAAACCCAAGGGACTTAAATCCGAATGCAATTACTAGTTCGAATTGTTAGGTGAGTGTGTTCTTGTTTAAAGATGAGAAAATAGGTGAATTGAAAAGTAAAATAACTAACAAAAACTATTATGGTAGACAAATTTTCTGTGGATTATTAGATTAAGGACGATTTTGGGATGTAACCTTTGTGATGCAGTTCTAGACTCAATGTTTGTGCTTATGTCTGGATGTCCTGATTATTGATTCACAGAGTTGAAAATACCTAAATAGGGTTGCATGCCTCTGCCGGCCTACCCTTATTGAATGCCTAACTACATCGTTGAGCGGGGATAGACAACTCAATAAAAATGATTTAATGTTATCTTTCCGTATTTGAACCAAGCTAGGTGTAAGGGTAGTTGTCATGGGTCTCCCTTACACGAATCAATCTAGTTTCCTAGTTGAACGAGCTCCCTATATTACTGTATTCTATTCATTCCAACATCTCTCAAATTCAGAATGAACAACTAATTTACCCCGTAGTTGATAAGGCTATGAAGCATAGATAAAAATAATATAAGAATAATCAAACTGAAAACCCTTTCATGAGATGCAAACATTAAAAACTAGAACATTGTCTATGGCTAGAATCCTAGAATATGGGAAGATTAGCCACACATTGTGGTCTTAAACACCCATAAAAAGCTAATCAATATTAACAATGGAAAATTCAAGGTAAAAACTAACCCAAGTAATCCTAGAATGGAGTTCTTAATCATCCCTCCTTTTTCGTACAAAAATTAATATGAAAAATCAAAATTCTAAACTCAATATAACTTAAAATTCTCGCATCTCGCTTTTGCCCTAGCGCATTCAAAGTCTGTGATGCGGACTGGGCTATTTTGAGTGACGTTTCACATTTAATGCTAACTGGACCAATTTCTCCATTTCTTGTGCAAGTCTGCGACATGGACTAGGCTCACTTTCCTGCTTCACACCTTTTTCTCCAAGATTTCAATTTGCATAACTTTCCCAAAGTCCGCAACGCGCACTTGAGCATTTTTGCTGAGCTGACTAAGTTCTTCACTTTATTCCGCAGTTGTGTTCTTCCTCAAACTCTGAGTGTGCTTTCAGATGTGCACATTATATTCAAAAATCTGCAAAAACACAACAAACAAGCACACGTGACCCAGGATTAGCAAAATGCACTAAACTCCACTGAAAAGACCTAAAATCTATGAATTTATCTTCTAACTAAGCGCTTATATGAGTAATTTTGGCGTATAAATACGCCTAAGATCAGTTGCATCGGTAACATGTCTTCAACCATCTACAATTAGAGACTTCAGAGATCCTGCATGCAACTCAACTATGCATGAAACCAATTTGTCTATAACATTGACACACCCGCTCAAATTCACCGCCACCAAATTATCTAAACAACTCTGAACAAGAGGGAAGAGGCCTTCATCTGTTATACCATGAAGCTCACTCAACTCCAGACGAGTTAGACTATGACATAGTCTACCTACTACATCAATGGTAGCATTGTCTACTCCTGGGCAATTACGAATAGCCAAAGTAACCGGTGAGTTGCAACAAGGAACCATAACCAAGAGGGAAGAGCCCCTCATTAGTTATACCATGAAGCCCACTCAACTCAAGATGGGTCAATTTTTGACACATTCTACCAACTACATCAATGGTAGCATTGCCTACTCCAGGACTGTATCGAATAGCCAAAGATACTAGTGAGCTGCAACAAGGATCCACAACAAACGGGAAGAGCCCCTCATCAGTTATGCCAAGAAGCCCACTAAACTCTAAATGAGTCAGATTGTGACACAGTGCACCTATAGCAACAATGGTAGCATTGCTTACTCCGGGACAATTGTGGATAGATAAAAAGTCTAGATGAGGGAAGTTCCTCGCAATATCCAAGAAAGACTTATCAGTAATTGTTAGGCATAGGAAAAGATCAATCTTTTCTAACAGATGACATCCATGAGCAAGCAATCTCAGATAATCCTTCATCATCAACAGAAGACATATTCCACAAGGAAAGATCTCTGAGAGTAGGGCAACCTCTAGCGATAGCCTTGATACCAACATCAGTCACACCCTGCCGAAGTTTATTACCCCAAATAGATAACTTAGCTAAACCTCCACAATTTGTAGTTCTAACAACAATCGCCGCAAGTCTGACATCTACGGCTTTCCTACTAACTAGGCACCGGGTAAGATATCCCTCACCATCTACATCATTGGTCTTGGAGGCAAATGTATCATCCCTGGGGATGCTGCTTAAAAAGGTAAGCCAACGCTTGGAAACACAAACACTTCTCTCTTGGCCATTAGGAAGACGTTTGAATACCTCAAAGAGGCATTCATCTGGAAGTATTTCAATGGAAGGCTGATGCTTCTGCTCAAAAGCAATAGGGACACAAGTCCTTTTCTAATAAGGAAAATATACACCTCTTCTTTGCCCACGTGACAACAACAGAGGGGATTGTTTTGGACTTCTTGGAAATCAGAACATTAAAAACCTCAGAAAAATATCAGAATAGAAAATATTATTTTTTACGAACATACGTGATATACCCAAGACAAATTTTTCCTCAATAAATATGTTCTTCCCGAACTAAACATCTTCAATACATACAAGTAAATTTAGTTTTAGAGAAATACACAAATGTTAGCTTGGTTTTCAACTTCAATCTAAGAAATGATAAAAGTTTTCTTCACAATCAATCACAACTTACAGTACAGTTTAAAAGAGATCGAAAAATAAAAATTAAGAACCCCATAAGTTTAAAAGAGAAAGAAAAACAAAAATTAAGATAAAGTCACTAGCTTTAAGCGAAAACATGAAAAAAATCAAAAATAAAAACAATTCTCTCAGCTTACACATGGGTATGTGCGAACCTTCCAAGATAAAAAAAACTTCAAGCTTGAAACACAGCTACACAAACCTCGAAAAGTCTTAATAGCTCAATTGGACATCTAACCTCCTACCTTGTTGGTGATAGTTCCACTCTTCAAATTATAATCTCCTCTTCATTTCCCTTCCCCTTTCCTACATAGTTCAATTGAGCTATTAAGATTTTTTGATGTTTGTGTAGTTATGTTTCAAGCTCGATGGTTTATTGATCTTGGAAGGTTCGCACATACCCATGTGTAAGCTCAAAATTATTTTTGTTCTTGATTTTTTCATGTTTCCGCTTAGAGCTCGTGACTTCATATTAATTTTTGTTTTTCTTTCTCTTTTAAACTTGTGGGGTTCTTAATTTTTATGTTTTTATCTATTTTAAACTGTAGTGTAAGCTGTGATTGATTGTGAAGAATTTTTTTATCATTTCTTAGCTAAAGGTTGAAAAACCAAGATAATATTTGTGTATTTCTCTATAACTAAATTTACTTGTAAGTATTGAAGATGTTTAGTCCAGGAAAAACATATTTATTGAGGGAAAATTTATCTTGGGTATATCACGTATGTTTGTAAAAAAGATTATTTTCTGTTCTGGTATTTTTCTGATGTTTTTAATGTTCTAATATCCAGGAAGTCCAAAACAATCCTGTCTGTTGTTGTCACATGGGCAAAATAGGGGTGTACATTTTCTTTCTTTGAAGAGGACTTGTGTCCCTACTGCTTTTGAGCAGAAGCATCAATATTCCATTGAAATACTTCTGGATGAATGCCTCTTTGAGGTATTCAAACATCTTCCCGATGGCCAAGAGAGAAGTGCTTATGCTTGTGTTTCCAAGCGCTGGCTTATTCTTTTAAGCAACATCCTCAGGGATGATACATTTTCCTCCGAGCCCAATGGTGTAGATGGTGAGGGATATCTTACCAGGTTCCTTGTTGGTAGGAAAGCCACAGATGTCAGACTTGCAGCTATTGCTGTTGGAATTACAAATTGTGGAGGTTTAGCTAAACTATCTATTTTGAGTAAGAAACTTCGGTATGGCATGACTAATGCTTGTCTCAAGGCTATCGCTCGAGGTTGCCTTACTCTCAGAGATCTTTCCTTGTGGAGTGTGTCTTCTGTTGGTGATGAAGGATTATCTGAGATTGCTCATGGATGTCATCTGCTAGAGAAGCTTGATCTTTTCCTATTCCCAACAATTACTAACAAGCCTTTGTTGGATATTGAGAAAAACTACCCTCATCTGAACTCTTTATCTATTCACAACTGTCCTGGAGCAAGCAATGCTACCATTGTTGTTATAGGTGCACTGTGTCACAATCTGACTCATCTAGAGTTGAGTGGCCTTCTTGGTATAACTGATGAGGGGCTATCTCCTTGTTGCAGCTCACTAGTATATTTGGATATTCGAAATAGTCCTGGAGTAGGCAATGCTATCATTGATGTAGTTGGTACAATGTGTCAAAGTTTGACCCATCTAGAGTTGAGTGGGTTTCATGGTATAACTGATAAGGGGTTCTTCCTTCTTGTTGTGGCTCCTTATTGCAACTCACAGGTTTCTTTGGCTATTCGTAATTGCCTTGGAATAGGCAATGCTACCATTGTTGTAGTAGGTAGATTATGTCACAATCTAACTCATCTGGAGCTGAGTGGGCTTCATGATATAACTGATGAGGGTCTCTTTCCTTTTGTTCAGAGCTGTTTAGATAATTTGGTGGCGATGAACTTGATCGAGCAGGTGTGTCAATGTTACAAACAAATTTTTTTCATGCATAGTTGAGCAACATACAAGATCTCTAAAGTCTCTGATTGTAGATGGTTGCAGACATGTTACTGATGCAACCTTAGGAGAAATTTCAAGCTCATGTTGGATGCTTACTGAACTTGATGTTTCCAAGTATGAAATCATTGATTTAGGGATTAGAACTTTGGCTAGTGCAAGACAGCTCCATTTGCGGATCCTCTCACTATCTGGTTGCCCTTTAGTGTCGGACAATAACTTACCCTTCTTGGATTATTTGGCTCAGAACCTTCAAGTCTTGAACATATAACATTGCCCCAGAATTAGCTCTACAACTGTTGACACGCTTGTAGAAAAAAAACCACAACTGTGATATCCTTTCCTAACTAGGTTGTGGTTTAGAACCCATGAGTGTACATGCCTTCTCTTGTTGATGAACTGTCCCATGCTACCTATGCATTTCTGTCTTTTTATTATAATAATATCAATGGTTTTGATGTCAAATTTTTTATTATAATTTCTGTCAGTGTGTATCATCTGCAGTTTTAGTTTTTTTTTAAAATTTTGGGCGATGTCAAGGTTAAACTTTGTAATTAGACATTGACTTCATGTTTAAGGACTACAAATATCATTTAAATTAACAAAAAGAATGATGATAGCTTACAAATTATAATAGCTCCTACCTTATTGGTGAGAGTTGCAATCTTCAAATTATAATTCCCTATCCAAATCTTAATAGCTTAATAGGACCAGTTGTCAAATATCTAGGTAAATAATTTACCATTTAAGATTAGCTTTTTCTTATGGAGATTGTGGAAAAGAAGGATTGCCACTGATGATAATTTGCACAGAATGAAGATGAATATAGTATCCAGATGCTACTGCTGTGAAACATATCAACAGGAAACAAGGGAACATCCTTTTTCAAAAGCACCTATTGCTCAGAAGTTATGGAAGCATTTTACTAAAAGTGCAGGTCTTACTGTCACAAGAATTCATCTTCAACGGATGGTGATATAATGATGGAAAGTTAAAGATCTTAGTAAAATAAGAAACATTTATAAAATTATTCCTACTGTGTTTTTATGGGAATTGTGGAAAAGAAAAAATATTAGAAGACATGATAAGGAGGTAAACTTAAAGAATCTGATTAGACAGTGTGAAGACCCTATTAATCAGTTCATTAAGATATCTTATCCTTGGATTCAATGTCCTGCAAGTTAGGAGGAAATTGTTGCCTTTTTCAACAGTATAAACCTAACCTTTATGCTCTAAACATTATTTGGAAAATGCCTGAGGTAGGTGAAATTAAATGTAATTGTGATAGTGCATCTAAAGACAATCCAGAGGAGAGTTCCTATGCTTTTTGTGTTAGAGATCATAATGGAAATTTGATTTGGGCAGAAACACATCAGGTAGATATGGCTACAAACAGTATGGCTGAGGCAGCAACAATTTGGAAATGTTTAAGATATTGTGCTACAACAACATTTCCTAAGATTATTCTGGAGACAGTTTCCTTGTGCATGAAAAGTATCCTAACCAGAGAATGGAAAATCCCTTGGAAATTGGCTGATATTATGATGGAAGCTAGGGATATTGCAAATAAGTTGCAAGTAACCATCTAACATATGTTTAGGGAGGGTAATCTATTAGCTGATGCTTTAACAACTAGTGGTTTAATAGAGGGTAATAGAAGAAACTACAACCAAGTTAATCAATTACCAAAATTTTATAAAGTACATATCAATATGGACAAGAAGCAAGTAGGCTATCTACGTATCAGAACAAGGTAAATTAAGCAGCTTTAAAGTAGTTGAGAATATTTGCACAATTCAGACATGCATGGTAAATTCCAGGATAAATACAAGCTAAGTCATCACTGCTTCATAGTCGTATATACATATGAACATACAAATTAGCCTATACAAAATACATGATAGCCAACACAACAACATATTTACACAAGATTTGATCCTATTTGGCTCAAATCAAGGTAGGCATAATCTAAGATTAAATCTCAAAATAACACAGAAAAAGTTTGTCACAAAAAAGTGACCTTTAGTCTTTCAAAATGCTTTCTGTGATTATATCGACACAATTAAGGAGTGGAAATAGGTTCAGATGCGTCGATCTTGCAACAATCATTGGGATAACAAAGTTGAAGTTAATATTGACACAAAAAGGAAGGAACATCTCTTAAAAAGTTACCTGAGTCTGAAGTTGAAGGAGATGTCTGCTCCACCATTAGTTTTGAAGTGGACGAAGAAAGATCTACCACCTAAAACCAAAAAGCTACATGAGGACATTGAAGGGAAAAGAGGAAATGATGCGGATAAAGATTATTCATACCATTGGGAAAGAGGAGATCGAAAGTCGGAGGGTGACCTGAAGCCACACCAGAGAAGGAAGACAAAGAGAAAAGTCTTCCAGATGGAAGACATGCTTAGAGATCTGAGAAGGTACATGAAAAGTCATGAATAGTCTAGAATACAAGATTATAGATATTTTCAATAGGGGTAGTGGAGAAGCAACTAACAGAGAGGACATACCTTTGACAGCTGAAGAAGGGAAGGCACTAAACAACACGATGGAGAAAATTGGAAATTTAAAAGCGAAGGAAGAGGAAGCATCAAGTTGATTCCCATATCTGAAGCGGCGGATTGTTAGGAGAGAAAAAGGGTACCGACTTTTAGGAAACTTAGGATTTGCCATTTATGTTATAAAGGTCGGTTCTCCTTTAGAGAGAACCGCCTTTCAAGTTTTATGGACTGGGCTTTGTTGTAATGGGCTCTTGAGCCCAAGTTTTGGATTTTTAAGCAATAAAATGGGTCATTGACCCAAAATTCCCCCGCCCAAAAAAAAGAAGAAGCCATGAGCTCAAAAATAAATAAAAAACTATGTAAACACCTTTTGGTTAAATTTTTCTTGTCATTGTGTAAAAAAATTTTATTTTACCTTTTTAAAATCAACTTAATAGAGCCTAAAAGTAGAACCCTAAAATTTGTTTGTCCTGTCTTTGTACAAAATAAAGGAGCAAGATTAGAAGCTTATTAATGGTTACATATACGCAACAACAGAAGAGAGAAACATGTGGAAAACACGTTTCGATGTTCACTTGAATAACCTTAATAGGGGAATAATGTATTTGTATTATTTAGGTAATAATAAAGTATTTAAATTAATAGAATAAAGAAGGATAAAAATGATCTTTTAACTAAAATTTGACCTTTTTGCTTTTATAAATATAACTTTAATTGCCAAAGTTTTAACTAACTACATTAAAAATGTTAGATAATCTATTTTTATATTTTTTGTCTCAATTTGAGTCGTCATGGTTCACATGAATTTGAATAGTCATAGTTCACATATTCATTCACTTCATTAGTTGCTAAATTACATTATTTGATGTTCATTAGAAAAAATAATTTTCACGTAATTAAGCATGATTTAGTATTAGTCATGAGGTGGATTTGATTACCAAGAGAACGATTCTTACCTCCTTGTCCTAGCCTTATGTTAGCACAGTTGTCGCGGTGAAAAAATGGAGTGAGTGAAGGGAGGACCAATTTATAGAAGTTCAAATTTAATCCTGAACGTCCATCAAATAATCAATCTAACATACGTGATTTCTTTTTCATTAGATATTAATTATAGAGTTCACATTAATTGGGTCACACATAGTATGATGAAATTCTAATATTTATTATAAAGACTAAAATTCTGGAATTTAATTTTTATCTCAATATAAGCTTAGAATTATCTTATAATATTATTTATTATTTATTAATGTTATTTATAATTTAACATTTGCTCTTTTAAGTTTTCATTCATTGATTAAATTTAAAAATTAATTTTATTTTCTCCTATAATTTTGTTACACCTTAGAAATTACTAAAATACCTCTAGATGAGAGTTTGTTCGAATAATGCATCATTCCAATTTTTTTTGGTAAATCTGAGTCCGAAATCATGATTAGCGTAAAAACATTGAGTGGAAAAGTGGTCTCGGTTGAATTTTAGGCCAACCGGAGCAAAAAAAAAAAATTCGGGACAAAATACAATTTCCAACAAGGTGCGCGACACCTCTGCGTCGCGGAGATGCCCCAAAATGGATCATTCTTACTTTTTACACATAAAACTCATTCAATGGGTGCAACTTATGTGTTACATAAAAAAAAATGAACGAAGGCGGAGCAAGTCCACGACGCGGGTCTGCTCCTATATAGTTCAAATTTTTTCTGTTGGCTGAAATTTTAATGAGGGACATTCCAAACTTTTACCCATCCCTCCTACACTTAATCCATGACTAATATAGGTCATTTTTGGCTTTAAAAAGGTTCCTAAATCATTCCTAAGGTTTTTACACGTTTTAACTAAATAATTAGGGCAAAGAAGAGGAGAAAAGGCTAGGGTTCAAGGAAATTGAAGTCAGATTCTTGCAGTTTGATTGTCATCCTTTCATCCAGGTATGTAAAGCTAACTAAAACATGGATTATGTTCTTCCATGTGCCCCATAGATAGAATTGATTGAATTGTGAATGAATTGAGCCTTCCATTAATGTTATCTTGAATTCTTTCTTAAATCCTATTGCATTCTTACATAATCTTGCATGAATGATAGTTTTTATTTTGAATTAAGCACTTGTAATAGATAATTGTATTTTTCTACATGAATCCTAGATTTAATTCTTGCATTTATTATAGACTGCACTTGAATGGATATACATGTGTACAATTTGAGTCAGAAAAGTCTATAAAAATTATAAATAATTTAACTCTATTTTTGTACATGAATATCTTGAGTTTGAATGATGGATGATATAGAGTCTTGATGAGTCATGAACTGTTTCTAAAAGAATATTTCTAACAAAAGAGTTGATATTTGATGTGATGAATTGAGTTTGACAAATGTCTAATGAGACTAATTGAATGAGTTAACCGAAGGGATTGATTGAAGCCTTATGAGTATGTGATGTCTTGAGAGGAGTATTGAGCACTGAATTGAGTGAGATTAAATAACAGCTCAAACTCAATAACTAAATAGCCAACATAGGAGAGAATTTAACCGTAAAATCAGATGTTTCCCTATTGTCCAAAAAGAGGACTTGATGTTAATGATTTTGGATCCACTAATAGGTTTTTCTTTACCCTGGAAAGGTATTGGACGGATATGACAATGACATTGCTTTATTGTATCATCGCCAGCTTATAAGTGATGGTTGTAAGTTAGAGAAACTCCCAATAGGACTTGATAGTACTCTATATGATATGATTAGATTGTATATGATTGGTCTCAGTCTAAACCTTCTTCTTGCTTTAGACATATGAAATTTTGATTGAGTTCCTTATCTTTTTTATCTAAGTTATCTGAGCTGATATTATTCTATCTTGATGCTTGTTTTATTCTGGCATATTACATACTCGTACATTTTACGTACTGACGTCTATTTGGGTCTACATCTTTTCATGATGTAGAGACAGGTACTAGGGATCATCAATAGGTGCTTCGTTGAGGATTGAATCTCGCTATCAGTCTTGGGTGAGTCCTCTTTACTTTGGAGGATACCTACTCTATCTTTTTAGCTTTTGAGTTTAGTCTTTTGTATTTTGATTTGAGATAGCCATGAACATGTCCTGGCACCACATGGACGGTATTAATAGAGGCTTCATAGATTAGATGGTGATGAATTATTTTATATCTTTAACTCTTGACTACTTTTCTTTTTACTGGTCTCATGGTGTTGGATTTGGATTAATTGTTGATTTTAAAATCTTTATTCTATTGGATCATTGATTAGCCCACTAGACTGTAGTATTAATATATAAACTAAGTTTTTCGCTGTATGATTGATAATGTGTTTAGGCCAAATATGTTTTCTTGGGACTAGCAATGGTCTCTAAGTGCTGATCACACCAAGGGTACCCTCCAGGAACGTGACAAACTTGCTATCAGAGCATAAAGTTCAAGAGTCCTAGGGTGTCTATAAAGTCATGTCTAGTAGAATCTTTCTTATAAGTATATTGTGCACCCCATTTATAATCAGAAGGCTATATAATATTAGGAATCATCTGATTGCTTTTGTATTATGAGTTCGTGCGATAGAGTTTAACTCTATTAAAGTATCTATATAATTTGTGTGTTACACGCTTGTAGATCATGCCTGCTAAGCGTACTACCACCCAAAGAGATGTTTCAACTTCCAACACTAAGAATCCCCAATCGATGCCTACTCAGATGGGAGCGAGAGGCCGAGGTCGACCTGCTAGAGCCGCTAGGGCTCCCCAAGCGTTTACTGCTCTGCCTGCTCCTACTATAAAGACTGATTTCGGAGGAGCTATCACTATGCTTACCCAGCTTGTTGGCACGACCCAAGCCTAGGGTCTAGTCGTAACACAGTGAATGAGAAATCCAAAAGTACTTCACCCAAGCTTCTTAGCATATAACAAAAATACAAGATAACATCAATAAAAAATCATAAGTGGAAGCTGACTGAGATATAAGTATAACATGGGAGTCATACATAACACGAAGGAAGTATAAGTCTGAATCTGACATTAACACATTGGTTCAACAAGTGCCTCTACTAGTATTCATATATGGGGACTCATATAGGTCCCGACTCACTCTCTAAGTAAAGAAAAAATAGTCTCAATTACATAACCATAAAATAAGGAAACGATAGAAGGCTTTGGCACCGAAGCATGAGGACTCACCCAATCTGGATCGTCTAGTAACCTAGATTTAGCCACGAGGATGGATGTGAGGATCAAATACACCTATATTGTGGTATATGTAGGCATAAAATTTACATTAGTATGTTTGAATGTACTAAACATGCAGACATGCAATGTAAAGCAACCACAATGAAACTTGCATGTCAGTGTTACATGAAAGCCATAATGCATGAATAGATACTAATAAAAGTAAACTTGTTTACATCGCCATGAGTTCTTACAAACCCCATTGTATTCATGAGCTTAGCCATAGTCTATACATGCTAACATACATAAAAGTCATTCCATGCTTTATTGTGTAAAGAGAGAGTTGTACCCATCCTCATCTTTACACTGTGTAACGGAAGGGTTGTGCCAACCCTCATCATTATATACATAGCTCATAACATGACTGTGTATTGGAAAGATTGTGTCTATCCTCATCTATACATTCAAATAGTGTAAAGAGAGGATTGTGTCCATCCTCATCAGTATATACATAAATCATACATGAAAGTGTAAAGTAAGTATTGTACTTATCCTTATCAATACACACCTATACTATAAAAAGAGGATTGTGTCCATCCTCATCAATACACACATGATTCATCTCATGATAATGCAAAGGGAAGATTGTACCTATCCTCATCAATACACCATGATTCATACGTACTAGTGTAAAGGAAATGGTGTACCTACCCTCATCATTACACTATAATTCATACATGATAATGTTTTTACACTCATACTAGAAATCATATCATATTCACATTTATGTAATTCATATTCATGTAGAAGTCATGTTCATATCACCTTCAAATCATGCCATGGTAGTACTCAAACTCATGTCATACTCATGTTCATAGGTTCATGCTCCGCGAACATAGAGGTCAAGACTCCCATACCTTCGTGAACGCAGTGGTCTAAATGCTTGACCTCCTTGAACACAGAGATAAGGCCACGAACGCGAAGTGTTTGTACTAGATATCAGATATCAATAATTGCACACAACACAAAATCACAGAATAGATTCTCGGGGTTTGTTCGAAACTCTATACACACAAATCAGACATGCAAACCCACTAGAAATGACGTTCCAAACTCAATGGAACTGTCAAAATTCGAGTTTGAGGCTTCCTTGGCCCAAAACTCGATAAAATTAAAAAAAATTAGTTAAAACTCATAATACCCAAACTGCCCTTGGAAACTCTAAAGATTACAACGAGACCGTTTCTAGCATTAGTTTCACCACCTGGAACCACTGGAGTTGTCAGAATTTCAATTTGAGCTTCCGAACTTCACATGATCAAAGTCAAACTATGATCAAATTCAACTGAAAATACAATTGTGGGTCCAAATCTCCATCTTAACTTCAAATTCAGTTTTGTAAGTTTTCATAGATCAGATTCTGCGTTCCGGAGCTGATGGAATTGACATAATTATATTTTGACACTCGAAACTCAAGATGATCACAAAACTCAAAATTTTCAACTTTAAGCCTTTTAAAACTCTTTTTTGAGCAAAACTCCAACTTTTACGAGGTTTTCAAAATCTAAATTTTAGACTCAACCAAAGATGACTCAAGATAACTTTCGAGAAGGAAAAAACGGTAATTTTATCAATAATACAAAAAATGACCTTCAAAGTCATTACAATTTATGACTTTATTAATTTAATTTTATATGAACTTTTTATTATCACAAATTTATATTTTTATTTGGGCTCAAATTAACCATTTGCACTTTCGTAATTAATAACCAAATTTTAGAATTTATCCTTAGTTGCTTAAAAAGATACACCCGTCATTTGCTGTTTTTTGTCGTGTTAAGTCAAAAGTTGAAATATTAAAATATCCATAGGAAGTTGTAAGAGTACACTTCTAACTTTTATAATTTTTTTTGTTTCTCTTTTTGACCAAAGATCAAATATATTTTTTCTCCTCTTTGTGATCTTTTCTCTAATTTTTCTCATTTATAATATAAAATATAAACCACTCAATATTTTGACACTAAATTATTACTTCAAAGCCAAGAACTAATTATTACACCTATTATTACACCAATTAAAGTTCAATAAAGCCAATTACTACTATTTAATCATCTCTCCTGTTTTTTCTCTTTTGTAATTCCCACTATTTTTACTAATTATTATTATTATT